>VDFB02252616.1:150181336-150295224 GCA_007258455.2 Sequoia sempervirens
TCTCTCCCTCTCACTCACTCTCTCTCTCTCTTGCCCAACCTCCACCTAATTATTGTAAAGTTATGCATGCAAAAATTGTTTATCTGATTTGAATTGGATATCCGATTTGAATCAGATATCTGATTTGAAACACTAAAATTGTGTCATTGGGGAGCATTAAAAAATTGCTTTATTTTCAGAGTTCTACATATCAGATATCAGATTTGTTCAGATATCTGATTTGTTGGCCATAGGAAAACCCCATATGGCCCCTTTTTTGCATTCCAACATACCCTACATTCTTTTTGAAAGCTTTGCAAGTGACAAATGCATGGTTTCAGAGAGGAAGGGACAAAGATCAACTTTTTGGAGCATCTTCCACTCAAATTTGTCATAAACTATGATTTTTTAGCATCTTTTATGAGGTATAATGGGGAGCATCAGTCGTCAGAAGCATAAACATAAGAGAAACCTTACAAAAGAACAAATTGAAGCATATAGACAAAAAGATAAAGAAAGTCATAGGAAGAGAAGACAAGGTATGTTAGATATTGGTGAATTTGAGTCCTTTGGTCTCTCTAGTGAAGAGGAAATTGAATATGTAGAAGGTGAAAATGTTGAACATGATATTGAAATTGGGAATGAAAATGTTAAAATTGATACTCAAAATATTCAAGTTGAAAATATTGGAATTGAAGATGTTGAACATGATATTCAAATTGGGAATGAAAATATTGAAATTGATAATGAAAATGTTCAAGGTAAAAATATTGGATTCAAAGATGTTGAATATGGTGCTGAAATTGGGAATGAAATTATTCAAATTCAAGGTGAAAATGTTGGAAATGAACATGTTGAACATAATATTGAACTAAGTGTGAATTATGTTTCACCAAATTACATGAGAAATGAAGAACCTTGTGTGGAAGAAAGACATATTCCAAACTAAAGACCTTCAAAAACCCCTAAATGGTTAATTGAAATTGATGAGAACATTATAAAAAATTTTGAAGCCAAGAGGTCAACACAAACCGTTCGGTTGTGGGCTAGAAGAATTTTCATACAATATTTTAGCAATAAGACATTGACCGAGCAATGCCAAATTTTTGTACAATTGATAAAGATGCAAAATATGAGACCTTTTCTTGCCAAATTGAAGATTTGTGTGCACAAGAAGATTGAAAAAAATTATATTATTGTCAAAAATATTTTTAATGCTCTCAATTCTATTGGAAAAACTAACAAGAAAAAAGATAAGAGAGCTGCTCGGAGAGTCATTACAACCGCCCTAGTAAGCCATCAATTGAAAAAGGCTTGCTTTATGAGACAAACTTGTATTGATTTTGACATAAATCATAAAAATTTGGATAGAGCACTTACAAGAAGAGAAAGAATAGATGATCCTCTTCAAAATGATACATGGGCTTTTTCCGAGAGGCTTCTATGTGTTGATAAGAAGCTAACTGATAATGTAAAACAAGTAATTCAAAAAATTTGGCATGATAACTCTAGAGTATCACCCAATGCAAAGGATGTTTTAAAGTTAAGAATTGGAAATCAAGACCGTACACCACATCCTAAACATTTCTTGGAATCAAGCCAAACAATGTTGTTCAAAAAATTTATTGAAACACATCCAAATATGGAAATCTTGCAAAAGACTTTTGAAAGTTTGAAGCCATTTTATTGTATGCCTCATAAAATTCATAATACTTGTTATTGCAAATACCATGTGGAGTTTTTAATGTACCATGAACTATTATGCTATATTTGTTCTACTTTGCATACTAATGAAATGTTGCAGGAGTGTGGTGCAATGCATCTTCCGAACTCATCAAGGGACTTGTTAGATATTTTTTTATGTTCTAGAGATGATGGTTGTTTTTTCTATAGAAATGATTGTTTAAATGCAAAGTGCTCATAATGTGGTGGCTTGTCAAAGTTTGTTCAATGTTTTCATGAGGGTTTTGAACATGAATTTGGAAAGAAGCTTTTTGAGAAAAAGAGATATGAGATAGTCAAATATACTTTGCAGAGTGGAGGTGAAGGTTCTAGATGTGAGTTGGTTTCAAAAGAATGTAGTGTTGCTGATTTTATTACAGATTTTAAGGACAATCTCTTCTACAAGTTTGCAAGGCATAGTCATAGTTCTCAGTGGTTGGATCAACATTTTAGAATGTGTAAGGACTCTTTTCCGAATGGCACTATTATATGAGTGGTTGATTTTTGCAGAAAACTACACATTGCAACCACAAAACAAGGTGCAATCTCAGTATTACAATTCCATTCAAATTGCTATATTTTTCCACATAACATTTAGACATGCACTTGATAGTACATAGGAGGATCGAAAGATAATAAGAGAGTATCATTTTTATATGAGTGATGATAGATCTCACTCATCCGAGTATGTCCAACATAGTTTTGAAATTTTTTTTGAGTTCTTGCAGGAGCATGATATAGCAATCGGCCGACATCTCATTTGGTTAGATAACTGCACAGGTCAATTCAAGAATGCTCGTATGTTTTATTGGTTGAGTAGAATGCATGTAGAGAGCGGTGTACCACATATTTGGAGTTTTTTTGAAGCTGGGAATGGGAAAGTTGAGCATGATGGAGCAGGTGCATGTGTAAAAAGAGCTCTAGTTAAGGAGCAATTGATGATTTTAGGAGAAAAATTTAGTGATGCACATTCTATTGTTGATTGGTGTAGTTCAACATTGTCATAGGGAGGGACACTTGATTCAATAGTGTGTAGATGCTTTTGGTTGGTTGAGGAGGGTACAGTGGGAGGCAGATTGGATTGTCATACAATCAATTATTCTTCAAAGATGCATTCATTTTGAAGCTCAGATACAAGCACATGGACCATTTGGACACGATATTTGGCTTGTTTTTGTTAGAGTTTTATTTAGTGTGAGTGGGATCAATGTGATTCAAGTGGGTGGGTGGATACATGGGTTCCACAATATCTAACTCCATTATCTCAAACAATATCCATGAGAAATGACATAATGGAAAGTTTAGTTGATTATGACTGAATTTCAGATCTACTATAGCTAGGAAATGTTTTTGTAGTTGTTGCACCATGGGGGAATGAAGAGAGATCAGACTATTGGTTGGCTCAATGTGTGTAGGTAAAGCATAAGCTAACACAACCGATGGAAGATGATGATGGGTTCCTGTATTCTACAGGTTCAGTTGTGGTTGCAAGAACTTGGTTGTGAACATATATGGTTAGAAAGAATGGCATACCTACATTTGAAGACTATGAGAAACACAAAACCATTCTCATGTATTCGCGCCTTGTTATAGCAACAAATGTTAAGTTGTTCAATCATCATGCCAAACCAAAGACAAAACAACTATGGACACCTAGTAATGTTGATCATGAAGCAATATTGGATACTCTTAAGCAAAGATGACCCTTCAGGCACACTTGAATATCATTTTCAAGAATGGAAGGACAATGCTTAGGTTCATTATGGTTAAGTTCGTTATAATTTAATATAGATTTTTTAGTCTAACCATCTTTTCTGTTGTGACAATATAGATTCTCATTTAACAAATTTTGTGATATTTTTGGCACGATTGATCATAGACCTACTGCTACAATAGCCAGTTCGATCCTTTCAGAGAGGTATACAAAATATTACAGTAATATAGATTGGTTATTCTAAGCATTTTTTATAGTTTGCATTACCAATTCATCATCATTCAGGTTGTTTAGATTAATATTGATTTGTTATTCTAAAAATATTTTCTATTGTGACAATATAGATTTCTCATATGACAAATTTTGTGATATTTTTGGCATGATTGATCATGGACCTGCTGCTACAATAGCCAGATTCGATGCTTTTAGAGAGGTATGCAAAAGATTACAGTAATATAGATTGGTTATTCTAAGAAATTTTTATATTTTGCATTACCAATTCATCATCATTCAGGTTATTTAGATTAATATAGATTTGTTAGTCTAACCATATTTTCTATTGTGACAATATAGATTTCTCATTTGACAAATTTTGCGATATTTTTGGCATGATTGATCAGTGACCTGCTGCAACAATAGCCAACTTTGATCCTTTTAGAGAGGTATGCAAAAGATTACAGTAATATAGATTGGTTATTCTAAGCATCTTGTATTCTAAACATCTTTTCTATTGTATGTAGTTTAACTGCTAGCTTGATTGTTTGTACAGGTGCCTGTTAGTCCAGAACGTGAACATACTACTCTTGTGGAAGACTATGCCCTGAATGCCTCCAATAGGAAAATTTTGTAAAATTTTAATTTTGAAATGTGAAACAATGTAAGAAGGCCATAATTGTGTATTGAGACAATTCTATAGTAACTTATTGTAATTAATTGAGCTACAACCAGAGGTTTTCTTCCTGGTTCTTTCCTACTGGTATGCTCGTTTAAACTAGTTTTTGTAATATCTCCTATTTATATATAATAAATTATAGTGGCTTGCCACTTTTTCCCCAAAAAATTAAAAATTTGATGTGAAGGTCATTTCTAATGTAATTGAGTCTTTGATCTAGCAAAGTGGAAACAAGGTATTTAGGTGTGCATAATGTTCAAGCTGATTGAGTAAGAGTTTTCTGATGCATGAGCCAGGTGGCTTTAAACAAAAAAATTACAATTAAATATGATGTTGTTATAACCTGCACAAGCTTGATCCAACCTTTTAGAACTTACAATTACAATTACAACACAATCATGCTACCTTTTATCACTTTCGACTCGTAAGGGAAATCATCGGTCCAATGTAGCTCAGAGTGATTATGAGTATTTGGGTGCAAAAGAGGATCATTCCTGGTGTAAATGTACCCATACAAACATGTTGGAATAGTTCGTTTGGTTGTACGAGTTGCGGAATGAAAGTTGTACCACTTTGCAACTTTACAGTGCTTGCATATGGCAACTTTTCCTTCCACTAAAAAGTCATCACCATAGGAAAACACCTCTGAGATAAAAAAAATCGAGAGAGGTTTTTTTAGATGGTCCCAGCATGATCCCATAGCATTTGACAGAGAGTCTGTATACCCCACGGTCTCTGAGAAATAGCCCTTCAAATATTTTTTCCTTTTAGCACTTTGGACTCTTAAGGAAAATCGCTGATTCAATGTAGCTCAGAGTGATTCAGCATATTTGGGTGCAAAAGAGGAGCATCCCTAGTGTAAATGTACCCATATGAATGTTTTGGAATGGTTCATTTGGTCGTACAAGTTGCGAAATGAAAGTTGCACCACTTTGCAACTTTACACTGCTTGCATCTAGCAACTTTTCCCTCCACTAAAATGTCATCACCATAGGAAAACGCCTCTGAGATAGCAAAAACCAAGAGAATTTTTTATACATGGTCCAAACATGATCTCGTAACCTCTGATGAAGAGTCTGTATGCCCCATGGTCTCCAAGAAATAGCCCTTCAAATATTGCTGCCTTTTAGCACTTTGGAGTCTTAAGGGAAATCACTGCTCCAATGTAGCTCAGAGTGATTCAACATATTTAGGTGCAACAGAGGACCATTCCTATTGTAAATGTACCCATATGGATGTGTTGGAACAATTTTTTTTTGGCTGTACGAGTTGCGGAATGAAAGTTGCACCACTTTGCAACTTTACACTGCTTGCATCTGGCAACTTTTCCCTCCACTGAAAAGTCATCACCACAGGAAAATCCCTCTAAGATAGCAAAAACTGAGAGATGTTTTTGTAGATGGTCCCAACACAATCCCATATCCTTTGATGGAGAATTTTTATACCTCACGGTCTCCGAGAAATATCCCTTCAAAAATTGTTTCCTTTTAGCACTTTGGACTCTTAAGGGAAACTAGAGGGCAATAGAGTTAACTTCTTCACAAACCTGGTTTGAAGTAATTTCATTCTTTTTTTTGCATTTGAGAGACATTTTGACTGGAGGTCGGTCTATGAGCCCTATTCTATGATATTACAAGAAGGTATTGTGGACCTATATTAAGCTACCACTCTCAATATCATACAAATTGAACCCTGGCATCAATAGACTCTGTATATCAAGCTACCACAATTCTGTTGATGTTAGTAGCTTCGCCGATCTCTTCCAGCCATTCCAGCACATGATAGATCTTGGAAAAGAGAGAAGGAAGTCTGCTAGAAAAGAGGAGAGTAGATTCCACTTCAAGAGTAAAACATGGCACTTGCTAAGACTAAGCCTGCCCAGCCATACAAAAGTGGCATACAATATAGCCAAGTCCACTCCAAGGAAATAATCAATGGCTTGGTATAAAGAAAATTCTACTAGAAATACATAAAGGAAAGTTTTCCCTTGTTTCTTGGCACAAACACTAAGCAAAGCCCACCCATGTTAAGAAAGGGATGTGTCAAACATGATTAAATTCTGCCACATGTCTTGGCCATGAAACTTGACAAGGTCTACACTTACCAAAGAGTGACATGGCATAAAAGATGGAATCTTTCCAAATCTGCTTCAAGAGGATAATGAGTGTCCACACTTAGAATAATATGAACATGGAAAGTGAATGAGTGAAGTCCACTCAACATGTTAAGTCTGAAATGGCAAGAGAAGAGAGGAAGTCTGCTAGCCTTAAAGTGAAATTGAGCTTGCCCATCATTTGTAAAGGGTGGAGACAGTGTATAGAATTGTTGTGACAGACTATTTCTGATAATAAAAGCTCTTATGCATGATTTGTTTTGAACCACTTTTATTGTCAAATAGTGTGCATGGTTGCATAACTTCTTCCACCATAGATTGGAGATAGATTAGAATTAGATTACACTTGGAATAAAATTTTCTTTGAAAGTTTGTTATATGAATGCAATATTTGATAAGCATTGATTTATGGTGGAACTTTTTCTCATACTTTCTTTGAACAGATGATTTTCATTCAATGAGTAAAGTTAGCCTAAGCTTACTCTGTGGATTCTTAACTTCTATGTGGATAAATATTGTTTGATTGGAAGGTAGTTATTCATGATATGAAAACCATAAGCACATTTCCTTAAAGATTGCAATGGCTTTGCATAGTTGGCGCGATTCCTGCACGACAAAACAAAGTTTGGTTTTGTTTCACCAAGTTAATACTCTCTTGAATTCTTAGGAAGTAGATTAGAACTTTTGACCCTTGTTTCATTTCCTTTTTTAGTTTGTTTGATCTGCAACCCAAATAAAAGAGCTTCATTGTCCAGACCTTCATTGTGAATTGAAAAAATCCAGCGTAAGTCCCCTTGTGATTACTAGCAAATCAAAATGTCCATTGAGCTTACCACATGTCAAGACTTGATATGAGAAACCTTGGAATCACCATATGATCTTCTCACAATATTAGCATACAGAGTGGTTTTTCAAGAGAGGATAGGGTGTCTTTGGGCATTTTTATTCTGATGTACGAGTGTGTCATAAAACATGCATCAATAGGTTAAAGATAAGGATTTGAAAATGCTTGCCCTCAATGGTTTGCCATTGTCTTGGGAGTCCTGTATTTAAGGAATTATTACAAGGTTCAAACTCCCGAAGTTCGATTGTTTGAGGGTTGATTACATTCATTATGCATCAAGATTGATGGTTAGAGGTGTTGGCCAAAATTCTACTAATTAAGAGATTCATGTTCTTGCCACCCAACCTTCGAAGAAGAAAGGAAGAAGTGGAAAGTAGGGATTATTCAAGAGGAATCGAGACAAAGGAAATGATGGTGCTCCCCCTTCCAAGAAGAAGCGAGACTTGTCCAAGATTCAATGATTTAGGTATGATAAATTTGGTCACTTTTCCAAACATTGTTCAAATAGACCTAAGCATCAAGCCTCCATTACAGATGTAGATGATGTTTCTCCATAGAAGAATGAATATTTGTTTTTCTTAGCATTGTCAAGCAATGTACCCACTGACACCAACACTTGGCTGATCGACAATGGTTTTCTCAGAAAGAGGGAGTTGATTATGAAGAAACATTTGCTCCTATTGCTCGTTACACTTCTGTCAGGACTATCATTGCCCTTGTTGCATCAAGAGGATGGAAGATTCATCAAATGGACATGAAGACAACTTTTATCAATGGTGTGATTGAGGAAGAAGTTTACATCGAGCAACCTGATAGTTTTGAGGTTCATGGGAAGGAGTCACATGTGTGTAAGATGAAGAAGGCCTTGTATGGTCTTAAGGAGGCTCCTCATGCATGGTACATAAGGATTGATCGGTACCTGTCTAGTTTTGGCTTCTTGAAGAATGGTGCTGATTCAAATCTCTACTTCAAGGTAATCAATGGTGATGCATTAATATCAGTACTAATTCATGCTTCTAGGCTGCTTATATATATTAATTTTAGATGTTTTCTCCATTTTCCGGCCCCTACACCGCAAGTAAATGGTTGCATAGTGTGTGGAATGAGGGGGCAACAGGCCTATAATTGAAATCTTTTCATCTATTAGCATCTAGTTGTTACTTATGTAATGTGAAGTAATGCTTTGAGTTTGAAAGATGTGCAATGCAATGTAATCAATAATATGAATAAATTTTTAATTATTAGTTATGTAATGTGAAGTAATTGCATAACTGCTTAGGTTAACTTTGTAAGAACTATATTGTAATTGAAATTTTTTCATCTATCAGCATCTAGTTGTTACTCATGCAATGTGAAGTAATGCTTCGAGTTTGAAAGATGTGCAATGCAATGTAATTGGCAATATGAATAAACTACATAATATAACCATTCTTTTTATGCTATTATACATCAAGATATTTAACCATTGCTCACTTGATTAAATTTTCAAAGAGTTTAATTATGCACATGAGGAGGAAATTAAATTTTGATTTTCAACTTCTATATATCAAATTATCCAATAATCAAGTGTATGTCCATATACAAAAATGGCATCAACACCAACTCAAAATTTTTTTTACAATATGTGGCATATGCCATCTTGCTATCTATTCAATATTAACATGCCAAAATTTCTATCTCATCCTAAACTACTGGTGGATCATCAAAATGGAGCCTCTTTGAAGCACTCATTGCCTCCGAAGTTAGCTGCACATGAAAAAGTCAAACCACAATTGAGATTACTTATACTATATAATTTAAAATCAAATAATTAACATCAAAATCAATATACATTAAATTATAATTGAACTCTAAAATTGTAATCTTGATTCCCTTAAATATCCATCTCTTCAAAGGGTTAGGAGTCCTAGAATATGCCCCTCTCAAAGAATCGACCAAACCATCTTTTGTAATTTCAATCTATATAGGTGAACAAAAACATAAAAGTGATCCAAGTTAGCATACAATTGTCAGTAATACGAACATATAAATACCAAACACAAAATAAAATGAAAACATACTTCTTTAGGTTGATCTTTTTCTTTATCCCCTTTAGGTGTTTCAACACCTCCTCCTTGAGCTGCTTCAACACCTACTCCTTCAAGTGTTCCAATACGTACTGCTTCAGGCATTGTGGCACATGTCAACAAGGACATATAGCTCATAATTCCCTACACATAAAAATGACAAGTACATATGAAACTACCAATCTATGTCGATGTATGTATAATCAATATAAGATCTTAAAATTCTTAATTCAATCAAATTTGAGTTCAATTACCTTCCCCTTATCCAACATTGCACTTCCATTATCTGGACAAGGCTGCACCTCGCTCACACTAGGTATTTCCTACAAGAGGAAAATAAGATAAACATATAAGTTATTATATAATTCCATTAATGACAATTCAAATGAAAAGAAAGTATACAATAAATAAATGTAAATGAGTGAGTGCAAAAATATATTTTGTGTGCGTGTCGAGGCCAAATGAAATGGCCCTCAGTGTGCTATTTGTCACTTGTGTTAGCTCCTCCTTGGACATCAATTGTTAAATACACCATGTAAATAAATATTAGTACATTATACTATCTCTTATTAATATTCATTTAAAAACAAATGCAAGTTATTCACAACTTAAATTTTACCTGTGTCACTATTCCAATGTCCCCCTCTCTAGTAGGAGAGGAATTTGTACGGTGTGCTCCACTCTCCTACGTCTGATCTATAATGTCCACATCATGGAAGTCATAAGCGGAAGTGTCCAAGGGATGCTCGATAGGTTGTACAAGGGGACCCAAGCATATCTAGCGACACATGGAGCAAGTATGTGGTACACAAATATGTGGACCTAACGAGGATGATGCAGCAGCATTCGATCCATCACCAACATCACCATAATGTGGCTAAGCTACTATAGAAGCATGTGAAACCAAAATACCACTCACAAAGTGAATAGCATGGATAGTTTGTGTGGCCGCATCCTGCATAATATTTGGATGGTATACTAAAGGTGGCGGAGGAAGGGGAGGAGGGGGAACATATGGGCAAGGTATTACTCTAACTGCCCCTGATCTATCTTGGGGCATACCTCCACCAATGCCTTGGAAGGGTTTAATGTCAAAGTAATTGACATGATTCCCTAACACAAAATCAGCATATAATTTTTTTATAAAGTAAAATGGTATATCACAATTGTTGTTTAGTGGTTTAAAAAAAACCATACACCAATGATCCCAAAAGTTTTCTAGAATGTCTCTATAATTACACCATTTTATAGAAAGTTTTCGTTTATTAACATTAATCAGAAAACTAGTCCGGGGGTTAACAAATAAAGAGGCTATTTGGGCTTTGGTTATTCTGAGATCTTTCACATTATCATAGGACAATCTGCATGTATAATATTCTCTCATGTCTTCTCACCATGAATGAAAGGCATTATGTTGTGAGGAGAGGGTTTCTATGTTTTTAATTATTTATTTCATTGTGTTTGACATCTCAGATAATTGAGGGACTCCTGTATAAACTTAAAAAATGCCCCTTAATTGTTGCAATTTTTCACAAATTAATTATTCAATTGATGGTTGTGGAGGTGGTGGAGTGTTTGGAATTTGTGCATTTTCATTGTCAGCAGCCATAGTGCCTAATTAAAGTTAAAAAAAAATTAATCTAATTAAAATTAGACAATATAAATGAAAATATTATAAAAATACCCTAGTTTTAAAAAAATCCAACAAAAACCCTAGTTTTTAACAAAAATCTATAAAATTCTCTAATTTTTAATCCAAAAACATAAAAAAAACTATTTTTAAATCAAAATACATTACAAACATTCAATTTTCATCAAAATCCATACTAAACTCAAATTTTTCATAAAAAATCTATCAAAAACCCTATTTTGAAAAAAAATCTATAAAAAATTAACTAAAATTACACAAATCTAATTGAAAATTTTATTAGAGCAAAGAAAAACCAAGAATCTAACCTTTTGAAGATGGATTTGTGTGAAATTAGATATCTGATTTGCGGAATGAAGTTTTCACTATGTGCCTGCGGTTAAACAAATGTGAAATGAGTTTTAATCAGGCCGAAATGAAATATATATGTATGTCGCAAATCAGATATCTGATTTAGATCTGATATCCAATCCAAATTAGATATCCAATATGGAAATGTAGGTTTGGGCTTTGCTTCGGTAGTGTGTACTGACACCCAAGCCACATAAAGTGAACTTGGCATTTTCACATTTTTGAGTCGATGAAACACGTAATTTTTTCTCCATTCCCACTTTTTGGCATACCATGATCCTACACATACCCTTGAAGGTTTGAAAATTGATATCTTGGTGACTTGAAATCATAAAACCCTAAGTTTCATGATTTGAGATGAAATATTGGTGGATGAATGAACGATAAGTGATAAGATATTGTGGGAATGTAAAATGAGGAGAAAAACACTTAGTTATATAGTGTTGTGCCTTAGTAACCCATTGATACCTCATCATAGACTAACATCAAGCGATTTTGAATCAAATCCCAAAAATAAATTTGAAATATTTTGAATTTGGAGCCAAGGGGTCTCATTCGCCACCCATGGAGAATGGGTCCCACATCAAGCTTGAAAGTGGGTTTCGGGAATTAAGTCACATTTAATATTATTTATTGGGTTTACATTAAAAAATGTACTTAATTAAAGCTTATAAGGGCATAAAGGGGTCAAACAAAGCATAAGAAAGGTGTAAATAATGAAGTTAATCCTAGAAAAGCATGCAATCTGGTTAGAGGACTTTACAACACATCAAAATAGGACTTGTTTAGTGATGAAAAGGCTACTTTTAGGTGAATTTTAATGAATAGAGTCTAGAAGAGTGTAGAAATGTTTTAAAACACTTCACAACACCTTCACAAGACATCAATAAAATCGTCTTATTCAATTTGTAAGGGTTTAAGACTTAGTGTGGATGCATAAAATTCCTCACAATACTTGAATCAAGGCCTCGTTAAGTCCAATTTATCATGAATAATTCCCATGTCAAGAAAAGTATACTTTTTTCCATGACACACCCACAAGTGCATTCATATTACAACATCAGATCCAAAGGAAGGTTCATAGGAGAATATGTGCAACAAGCTCTATCACTTCCTTAGCCATGAAAACCACCACTGTAAGAAAAATAGGCTCCACCTGTCATCAACCAACCTACTCAGTAGCTATGAACTCTACTATTTACAGCAAAGGAGATGGACAAGATATTGTATGCATTCATTATAGATCATTTTCTTCTAAAGATGAGAGAGATGCCACTATTTAAGCCTAAGGTCTATCCAGTTGGAATGTGGTGGAATAGATGAAGAAGGTGCTTGTTAATATATCCCTATGGGATGTTATATCCATTCCCAAACAAATGTTGTTGCTTCGGGAAGTAGTAAAGGAGGAATAAATACTAAAGACAAATGTAACTCCATCGTGTTATCAAAGTAAAGATGAACAAGCCATGTTGGAATCTCAAGCTCTAAAAGTTATAGCTTTTATGAATGATGTGGATAATGCAAAAGAGAAAGAGGTAAGCAAGCCAAAGCCCACAACTTTTATTTTAACACTTATTATGGGAGATAAACTTTTGCATAATAATATGATTGATTCGGGAGCTAGTACAATGGTCATGCCAAAGCAAGTGGTTGATGCCCTGAAAATTAGGTATGAACCCCTTGAGAAGGGAATCATGCAATTAGATGGGAAGAAGGTTTTGACTATTGGTCGGATAAAAGATTTGTCTTTAACTCTCTTCTAATGTCCAACCCAAATGGTCTCACAAGAAGTAGTGGTGATAGACATTCCCTCAATCTTCAGAATCTATCTTTCAAGAGACTTCATCACAAAGCTTGGTGGATATTTAAAACTTCATTGATCTCACCTAATATGAAGGACCAAGCATGGTGCAAAGATAAAAATCTTGTCTGAATCTCTACACCCAGAATACAACAGATAATGCAATCCTATGTTTTGAAGTAACACATACCTCCTTCTCGTAAAGGGAGAGATTGTGTATAGAGATATTGGAGGATGAAGAAGAAACAACTGATTGAACTCCTGAAGAAGAGGTGATCCTCAAACAATTCATCGGCTCCAACCATTTGGAAACTTTCATGCAACAGGGCTAGGAATCTATGTGATTTTTGATGATCAAGTTTTTTTAAAATTTATAAGGGATTGTGAGGAATATGATGATCCAAGTGACAACCATCTATGGGCCTTGTATTTTGATGGCACCAAATGCAAAGTCAGTTATGGAGTGAGTGTTTGACTAGTGTCCCCAATAGGATCAAAGACACTCAAGGCTTTTCATTTTCAGTTCACATGCTTGAACAATGATGGAGAGTATGAAGGCTTAGTTCATGGTTTGATTCTTGTATAATGGATGGGCATAAAGAGAGTGCAAGTATTCAAATATTCAAAGTTAGTTGTGAACTAGGTTTGTGGACAAGGGACTATAAAAAATATAAGAATGAAGTCGTATAGACATCAAATATGGGATTTGATTGACAATTTTGATGCTTTTAATATACAAGTCATTTCACGATCTCAAAATAGTGTCACCAATTAGACGGCTTCAATTGATTCACAATTTGAACAAGTTTTGGATTCAAGAACAAAGCATAGTGTAGTACAAATCATCATCCAACCAACAATTCCTGACAATGATCAAAACTAGAAAGTATTTGAGGATGATGTTTAGATCGCCACCTTTATACATAAATTAGGAAAAGTTTCTAACTCTTCATGGCCACTTGAGCAGAATCTCTTGAAGAGCAGGATATCCAGTTAAAAGGCAATAAGCTTCCTCAAGGTTTAATCTCCTTTGAGAATATTTTTGGTGTAGGAGCACCTTATGCATTTTATGTCTCAATCAAGTAAACTTGTAAAAATGTGAATCTTTATCATCTTACAAGTGTGATGAGGTCATTTTTATGCATTTGGGTCAGTTGATTAGGTCTCTAGGAGGGTTTATGGTCAAAATGTTAAAAAACTACAAAATCCTGCAATTGTTGTCAATAATGCAAAAAGGATTAAAAAAGGCACAAAAAAGGATGATGAAGAGTCATGAAGTTTTAAAATATTGGAGGTGTCAATTGTAACTATTGGAAAATCAAGAAACTATTGTAAACATCCCTTTAAAATCATTGTAAGGTGAGAAAGGATTAACCTTTGTATCTTTAAAGACATTTCAAGAAAAAAAGTACCTTTTTTTGTATTTTCTAGTGTTTCTTTCTAGTGTTCTTTAGTTTGTGGGCATGTGTAGGATTATAATGGGCCAAAAAGTGGCAATATTATGGGTATTTGTAGGGTATGTGGCTGACGACTTTTTTTAACCCAAAATTGATGAAATGAAAAGGGTTTTTAGAGGAGATTCTCAACTTTCCACCAATATAAATTATGCTTTAATTTGAATTTAATAGATAATTATTATTCATTTCTATTAGAATTATGACTAAAGTCTTAATCGATAGGCTGATTGAAAAACATCTCTAAATTTCAAACGGTATCACATTTTTTGATTCCAAAACATGCATCACATTCTATGATTCACATTCTATAGGATTAGAAAAAGAAAAAATAAATTTCATGAAGTTTTGACCAAGTTAAGGTGGTCAGACATATGACTTTTTATATTTTTTAAAAGTTGTAATAAAAAATTCATAATTAATTATTTACTTGGAAAAAAATTACAAAAAAATATGCATCACATCCAGACATGAGTCCTCTACTGATATATAAAATATTATAAAAAAGTATTATCATTTTATTATGGTTAGGGTGGTCAGACAGACACCTACTTCTTATTTTTTCCCTAAAATTTAAGTACTATTGCATTGAAATTTCAAATTTACACCAAATAGATTTTATTTATTTTTAAATAAACCTAGTAGTTTAGAAACTAAATTCAATTTTCTACAGATTTTATTGTTAAATTTTTTTGAAATAATATAGATAACTTATTCAAATTTTTACATCAAATTGTCTAGCACTGATTTTTCTGAATTTTTTTCCACTTAAGGGCCTGTTATTTCCATGATGATCCTGCACATACCCTTGTATAGAATATACAACAAGTTTAGTCTATGATATTAGTTTTTTTCCACAGTGTGGTGTGTTAGCTTTCTATTGGAAATTTTTTGAAGATCTTTCATCAAGTTTAGTGGATTTGAAAACAATTTTATAGAGTATTGCCTAAAAACCCTTAAATTAGGGGTTTTGAGAGCCATGGTTGTATTTGGAAACCATTCAACTTATGTAGGCTTAGAAAATAGGTGGAATGGGTTAATGGAGGATATTTTAAGTTTTTTTTGTATTGGCAGGTGTAGGGGAAGGCAAGAATATAGAGATTGAGTTGTTATAGGTGATTTTTGTTGATTTCAGTGCAAGAAATGATGCTACGGGTAAGGGTTTGGTGAAATGATAGTAGTAAAGGATGGGAAATAGTTAAATTAGGTTGGGAAGACATATTCTAAGATGCCTGAAGTGGTGGAAAGGTAATTTGAAGGTTGGAATGTATTGAACCATTAAATCCCTATTATACATAGACAGAATTGGCATAGAGTGAGGGTTAGATATTTTGTTGCATTTTTTAGTCTTTTAGTCCCTCAAAGTTGCTGATTTTGAAGTTTTATGACCTTTTGGATGATTGTTTACTATTATTTTGGATTGAGGAGTAAATTAGCTAACAAGTGCTTTGTAAATCAAACCTATTTAAGCCTAAAAGTAGTGGACAGTCTTTTATTCTAACATATTTTCAAAACAACCATACTTTGTCTTTTGGTATGTTAAATGAGGCTATAATAAGTTACTAAAATTGTATTTGGTTTGAGGAGATTCAATTTTGTGTTGAAGATATACTCGCTTTTGACATGATGAACTACTATTAGGATTTGGTGTCTTGGGTGTGAATGTTGGATGAGTTGATTTAGAGTTTTATAAGAGTATTTTTTCTTTGATTCAATCAAACTAATGATGATAAAAGTTTTTTAGGGTCTAATGGGAGTTTAGAAACCTGATTTGGTGATTTGGTGTATTGAAGCCATGAAGATTCTTGTTTCAAGCAAGTGAATTTTATTGAAAGTTTAGGTGATCTTCTCAAGTTAGTGTTTTATGTCTTTAGTACCCTTGGGTTCAGTAGATGCTTTGCATAAATTTTTGACTGAGGATGCAAAAAAAATGGAAAACAAAGGTTCATTTTCGATGTAAGATATTATGAAGAGCTTAATGTTAGAAGTTGTAGAAAGTTAAAAGTTGGAAGGGAAGTTTCATTGAAGGTTAGAGAAAGACTAAGGTATCTATGCTCTTGGTATGACGGAGTTATAGCTTGGAACTATGATAATCGTAAAGGGTATGATTTGGGTATATTTTAGCATACCATTGAATTTACGAAAGGATCAAAGCCAGTCCGAAAAAAACAAAGGCTAGCCAATCCAAAGGTCAAAGCATTGATGCTACAAGAGCTCACCAAATTGATTGAATCAAGGATCATATATATGACTAAGCATTCCACCTCGATGTCTAATTTGGTACTAGTCTAGAAAAAGAATGGTGATATTATGCTTTGTGTTTATTTAAAAGATTTGAATAAAGCCTTGCTAAAAGACCACTACCTTTTGTCGTCAATGGAGCAGACCCTACAGGCTATGGCTAGATTAGATATGTTTTCATTTCTTGATGGATTCTCAGGTTATAACTAAGTATATGTAAAGGAAGGCAACCAACATAAAACAACATTTATCAGCAAGTGGGGAATGTTTGCATACTTAAAAATTCCTTTCAGACTTTCAAATGTTGGTGCGAATTTTCAATGAGCAATAGATATTTCCTTCAAAGGATTAATTAACCTAATTATTCTCATATATCTAGATGACTTAATGGTCTTTCAAAAGTCAAAGGATGATCACTTTGATCATCTAGAATTTTTTTCTAGACATGTCAACAATTTGGGATTTCTTTGAATCCCAAAATATATGTTTTCAAAGTGCCCCAAGGAAAGATACTTGGTTTTGTAGTGTCAAAGGATGGAATAGTGACAGATTCCAAAAGAGAGAAATAATGGAGTTACCCATGATACCAGTGAATAAAAAAGGGTTGTAGTCTTTCCTAAGGAAAATCAAGTTTATCCATAAATTCATTTCAAATTTTTCCAACATCACAAGACCTATCATGTTCACGCTAAAAAATAACCTAATATTTAAATGGGCCCCTAAAAGTAAGGTAGATTTTAGGGAAATGAAGGTGACTATCTTTTCCACCCTAGTGTTGAATAACAAAATTTTCTAAAGATTTCATACTCTATGTATATAGGAGCCAACATAGAATAGCCTCGATGCTCACTCAAAATGATGAAGGAAATGGTGGAGATCATCCTATCATGTTTCACTCAAGGACTCTTAAAGGATATGAAGCTAGGTATAATGTTATTGAAAAGAAATCTTTTGCCATTGTTAAAAGCTTAAAGAAGTTCAAAAACTTGGTGTCATCAAAGAGAATGACTATTCTCATCACGCATCCTAGTGTATAGGAGTATGTCATTAAAGGTGAGATAACCGAGAAGAGGGAAAATTGGATCACCAAGATCCTAGAGTATGATGTGGATATTAGATAAACCAAGCTGGTCTAGGGAAGAGGTCTATGCAAATATATTGTGCAAGAATTAGGCTCCATGGTTGAAAAGGAGACCAATCAAGTCTACACAAACTAGTTTTATTCTGACGAGTCTTGAGTGGTATATCAAACATGATATATGCAAAAGAAGCAGTACTTAACCAACCTTCCATCCCACAATAGGTGATACTACAGCCTACAGGGCCCTAGGTATGTATTAATTGAAGGTATATTATTCAAGAGAAATTAGGATGGTGTCCTGCTTTGATGCTTAGATTAGCTACAGGAAGAAAAGGTTCTTAATGAATTCCATAGCAGCCCTGAAGGTGGAAATTTCTTTGCTAAGAATGCCACCTTGAAGATAATGTGAGTGGGATATTATTGTGTCTCCATGTTTTATGAAGCACACCATTTGGTACAAAATTGTAGTCATTTCTATTGGTATGTGGTGATTGAACATACTATACTGTATAGCCCATGGTATACTATACACCCTGGCCCCCATCCTCGCCGGGGTCAGCGAAAAAGGAAAAATCTCTGAAAAAGAAAGAAAACCGACTTTGTAAAACCCTAATTCTGGAAGCTTCTAAAAAGCTTGTTAAAAGGGGTTGGGATGGGGGTTACAGTATGAGAAAAACGTGATTATTAGCAAGATTGTAATAGGTTTTGCACTAGATAATAAAAGTATTGGATGGCTGCGGTTTGGTGGATGTAGCCCAGATTGGGAGAACCACGTTAAATTCTTTGTGCTATGATTTATTCTGTGTATGTTTTAGTTTCTCTATTTATTATTTAAATCTGCATTTAATTGTTACATATCTGCCATCTCTAACCCTAACAATTTCCAATATTTTTTTGGTAAAAGAAAGAATTCTTCCTTATCATTGAGTCCAATTGTAACTGAAGAACCCTTTGCTCAATGGGGTTTGGTTTTTTTCAAAATGATAAATACTATTTCTAGTGCTAGTCACAAGCAAATCCTTGTAGACTGACTACTTCACAAGGTGGACGAAGGCTGTTTCCCTAAAAAATACTATAGAGGGCAAGATCATCAATTTCCTTGAAGAGCTGGTAACTAGATTTGGTTTGCGAAAAACCATCATATATGACAATACTTGGGCTTTTGTAAGCTCAAAAATGTTAGATTTTTCTATTAAACATGGGGTCTACCTTAAAAATTCATCAAATTACTACCCATGAGTAAATATGAACTAGTGGAGTCAACCAAAAAAAAACCTAATTTTTTTAATCAAGCACATTCAGCCTAAGTGACCAAGGGATTGGCAGAAACAATTATGAGCTGCTCTATGGGTACACTAGATTATGCCCAAGTAGATCCTAAAGGCCTCTCCTTATGAACTAGTATATGGAAAAGAGGCAGTTTTACCTGTTTCCATAGAAATCCTACGTTGCAACTACTAAAATCCCTAGAGGTTGAAGAAAGCGATGAAATGAAAGCACAGTTGGTAGAATTCCTCAAACCTTAAGAAGATAGAGAAAAAATTCATACATCCATATTTGGCTGAAAATAAATAGTGAAGTGGTGGTTCGATAAAAGACCTCCAACCCATATTTGAAGGAAGCAAGCCTAGTACTAAAGTATGGAAAGTGCACTGTGAAACTAGGACAACATACAAAATTTGAAGCTCTATGGAAAGTATTGGTTGTTTTTCCAGTAGAACCTTGAAAGTCTCTAAAGGGTAGCAAGCCCTTATGGTTAAGAATCTTCAAGGCTAGTAGACAATTCTATGAGTAAAGGATTCTAAGGTCTTTACTCCTACACTTTAGGCTTCATGGGACCTAAGAGGGTGTTGCTTATTATGTTTAAGTGAAGTATATATCTAGTTGAGAATGCATTTATACATGGATGGATTCTTATTAATTGCAAATAAACATAAGTCATTGAAGATTTGGCAGACCTTTGAGTAAATGATTATCTATTTCCTAGGAATTAGGGGTACTTCAAACTCATACTTCATAATTGAAATATTTTTAAATAAATGTTGTTTTCATTTTAAATCTATAGCCAAACATGCCAATTGCTCATTTACATGCAAGATGTATTTAAAAAATAGCCTAGTGCTTTGTCAATTAGGATAATGGAGTCAAATATGCAAGAACCAATAATATAAGAGCTATTTAATTAAAAAATTAGACTATTTACATAATGCTTTGTAGTATGAAAACTCACAATGTTTGAAATGAAAATTCTCACCAAATCCTATGCAATTCCTTAGAAATCTATCACCCTCTTGAAGCATTTAATCAACTCCTTGAGTTAAAGAGAAAATAGAGCCATACATTCAATTGGACAACTGAAGATAAATGAGAAGACCATTGATATTTTCATTTATAACTTGCAAAAATGATACAAAAGAGAGTATTTGTTTTGATATATGAAGCTTCTATAAAACCAAATTAATACTATTGAATATAGGACTCATAACCAAGATAATATACTATTCTATTCATTCATATTTTCTACAATATGCCTTTGAGCTTAGCCTCTACCTAGACTATCACCAGACTTAGAAATTGAACCTCCTACAATGAGCCCTAAAATCCCTTTTATAAATCAAGGGAGAAACAGGCATCTAACTCAAATGAAATTAAATTTCAAATGCATTTCATTTCAAAAAAATTAATTAATTACATTTTAGATATTCCCCGAACGGTTTCTTATAATCATTTACCAAGCAAAGGAAACAAAATTTACACCATTTTCTTTAAAAGAGAAATTTGATGCTGCCAAAAAAATGGTTAGTTGTCAACAAACCTTTACATTCCACACCCATGTCAAACCAAAATGATCTTCATGAAACCATCCCAAAGGCATCCTTAGTTACCACAAAAGATAAAAACCTACATATGCAGAGAGTGAAAGAATGATCACCAAAGCAAGATTAATACCAACACAAAAAATAGGACCCAAATAAAAACTCTTTCAATCAAAACTATAATGAGCACCAAAACTAGAGCCAAAGTACACATGCCCACTTCACATCCTTGTAGAGGTTGGTGGAGATGCCACTTCTTCTTCACTAATGTCCTTACCAACAACAAAATAAACATGCCCACTTGGTGTTTTCACTGAAATTGGAACAAATTCTACCACCTCCTCATCCAAGTGTGCAAATTCATTCAAAACCATGAGGTATTGGTGATAACTGAATTTGTCTTAGTTTTGTTGTCTAAGGGGCTTTCTGAAATATTGATAGGAGAATTGTGTTGTCCTAGAGTTCCTTGAGCAACCATACTTGATCTTTCTCCTTATTCCTCTCATAAACTTTGTAGGATCCTTCTTAGCCTCTATTGTTTCTCAAATTACAACTCGGTTCCTTAACTAGTAATTTCTTTTCACAATAACTTGCATAGGTCTCTTTCCATGAGCCTCTTTCTTATTTCCTTCTTTTAGAGTTGTAGAAACTTTGGGCATGCTCTAATAACCCTCTAGAAAATCATTATGCAGACCTTGTACATTAAGCCTTGGAGACTTCTGCACTTGCGCAACAAAAACAACTTACTCATTTTTACTGAGGACAAGAGTTCACATATGCAAAAAACTCTTCTTACATGATTAGAGAATTTTAGCTCTTGATTGCAATGATAAAAAAAATGCAATCAACCTCTCATTTATCAAGAAAATCACTCAAGTTTATCATCAATGCTCAATAAAAGCCACACAAGTGAGAAGACAATCAACTACTAGCATTCACATCATAGTCATTAATTACAGTCCAAGTAGAGTTTATGAAAGTATGTGTACCAACCTTAATGATTATATGAGAGAAATCCTTTACATGCATAAGAATCACATTTGATTATTCTTGCAAAGGCCTCCTGCCATTAATTCCCATTTGCACAAAGCAAAAATGGCTAGCATTCTCATATTTATAGTTTTAAATGTAGACCTTGGTTCTCCTGATGAAGTGGTGTTTTGGATGATTTAGATTGAGTCAATCAAGTTTGAATTTATAATACCATCATTCTCCAATTCTTGACCAATGGTATTCATCTAGCTAGGTGCCAACACATCCATTCGTAGGCTCCACCATTTTATTCTCCATCTTTCTAAGGAATCCACATCTCACAAGCCCATTGACCCTACAACTTTAAATTATTTATTATTTAAGTCACGTGGGGTTAGCATGGGATGGTTGAGATTTGATCTCACCATTGAATCTTACCTGTTAGATCAAAACCATGAAGTTTTGGGTTCATCATCAAGAATGGGCCCCATACCTTATGGAGGGACACATGTTGAAATCCCATAGACCCCAAAACTTTTGCTAAGCAATTATTTTCATTGTGTGGGGCTAGTGGGGAATGAATAGGATTAGATCTTGTGATGAGATGATGGTCAATTCTACACATGCAAATAAAATTAGTCTTGAAAATGGGTTCATGACTAGGCCAACAAGACTTGACCCTCAGATTTAAAGATTTAGGACTTAAATCTTTTAACATGAAATACTTTGGTCCAACTTAGGAAATATTTAAGTTAAGAAAGGACATGATGTGACCAATAGACTTAAATTATCAGTGACCAACTTTAGCAATTCAACACAAAAATAGAACACCCAAGGGCTTATGATGGAATTTTTTTAAAATGAGTGTTTCTAGGCTAAAACCCTAACATACCCTTGGAAAAAAGGCTTAGAAATCATGATCAGAGCATGGACCTACTTAATATTTTGCAAAATTTTTGGAAGCTCTATCAATGGCTCATGCTCAAGGATGCATACCCTTGGTGGGTATGGCGATGATTCAAATCTTAGGTTTAAGAAGACCAACAAAGAAGCACAAAATGCCCAAGAGAATGCTCATACAAGGAAAGTAGACACAATAGAAACCAAACACACCAAACCTATATACACTATTTACAAGGATATTCAATATAAATGGAAAATAACCTATTTCATGAGAAATAAGACTTCAAGAACTATCCATGTACTATCATTTCTACAACTTCACCTATCAAGGACTAGAAGAAGTATGAGTCCTATCCATGTGTATCTATAATCAAATATCACCCAAGCTAGAGGAGATCAAACTACCCATTTTTTTGTTTGTCTTCCATCCCTACATTCCACATTAAAACCATACATCAAACTTTGAATTTCCTTTCAATGGCTCTTTTGTTATACAAGTGTTTGACTTGAAGTTGGAGCTTCTCATTTCTTTTATGAGATTATCTTCTAGTTTAATAAAACTCAATTAACTCTTCCATCCTATGCTACATCTCACAACATATGTCATCATCAAATTCTTGAGAAAATTTTTACATCTTTATCATGTTGTTATGAGGTATCTTTTCTTCCACTCCATATACTAGGTTAAAGGGTGACTGCCAATGACATTTTTAATTTTAGTCCTATCCACCCTCAGTGCAAGTTGTAGTTTTGAATTCTGTTCCTTCTTGGTCTTCTCAATCATCTATTTGATGGTCTTCATCAAACTCTTCTTATTGGATTCTTCCTTTCCATTTCATTGTGGGTGATATGGATATGAGTAAGAAATACATATGCCATCTCTATTGAAAAAGTTAGTATACTCTTTAGATTTGATGAACATGGAATTTTTAGAAATAATCCTTTCTGGGACTCCAAATCTACTTAATATATTATTCATTAAGAAATCAATTACCACTTTGCTTGTTACCTTTCTGGTAGGAATAACTTCTACACACTTTGTGAAGTAATCTATTGCAAAAAGGATCCAAGAGTGACCCCCACTTGACTTTTTTGACATCTCTCCAATAAATTCAATGCCCCATTGTTGAAAAGGGGCCTAAACTATAACTTGTCTAAGAGGAAGGTTACCAGAAAATTTCAAGTTACCAATGAATCATTGGAAAGCATCACATTTTTTAACAAACCCATGGGCATCTTTAAACATAGTTGGCCATTATAATCCTACCCTTTGTATCTTGTGAGTAGTTTTTTTTCCATTTAGTTACCTCCACATCCTCCCTTATGCATTTTAATGAAATTTTTTTCTACCTAGTCTCCATCTACACATCTGAGTAACACATCCTTTGGGATTCTCCACCAAAGTTCACCATCAATAATAATGTATTTGATAGCCTTCATCTTGAGAGTTCTCCTTTCATTGTTGGGCATGCCTTCATGGCATTACATAGTCTATAGGTACTCTAAAATTCTTCTATATGACCCACAAGTCTACATGTCACTTATAGGTGCAACATTCTCATGTTCAACTTGATTGATCTGATTAGCTTCTAAATTGGTCTCGGTTGTCAACTTAGCCGAACCCTAACCTCTCACTAGCCCTATAATTTGGATGTCAATGTTGAACTCTCAGATCCTATTGATCCACTTGCATCTCCAACTTGTGGTTTCCCATAGAGTGAAAATATCCTTGACTATTGTACTTATAACATAAGCTACAATAGTCGCTCTAGTTAGATATGGTCTAAAATTATTAAAAAACTTTACTAAGGCATATGCTTTCTTTTTTTTGGCATCATACTTGAGTTTAGCAACATGCAAATAATTTCTAAAGAAAGCAATAGGCTGCTCAAAACCTTCATTATTCTTCAACAATAATACCCATGACATTGTATGAAATGAAGCAAAGGTGAATGGCTAAAATGACTTTGAATAATTAGGGGATTTGAGAATAGTAACTTCTTTGATGGCGTCCTTTATGGGTAGAAAATATTTGGTAGGATCTTTCATCCATACTACCTTTTCTCCTTTCTTTAGCATTTTATAAATCTAGGCTTAACATTTTTAACAAAATTATGAACAAATCTTCTCACAAAGTTAATTTTCCCGAAGAAAGATTAGATCCCCTTAACATTTCTTGGTTGTGAAATTTTTTCTATAAATACAATGGGTTCAAGATCAATCTTGACCCCATTCTTTGATACAATGTGTCCCAAAAACTTACCTTCCTTGATACCAAAAGCACATTTCTTGGGATTTAGTGAAATACCATACTCCAAGGCTCTAAAAAATATATTTTTCCAGTGAGAACTGTTAATTATTAAAATTAGAGCCTGATGAATATGAAATTAAATATTTTAGTGTAACATGGGAAGACCTCTCAGAGTGTGGGCCTTTGATAAGTACAGATTAACCTCTGGAGAAGGCCAACTTCCTATGGTGTCACCTAAACTACTACTTTATTGGGAAAAGGGGTAAGAAGGAGTACCTAAACTGAAAAATAATCCTATGGTGATACACCTAAGTGTTAACTTGATGATACCTATAAAGCTTCTTACACACATATTTCCAATCAATCAACAAGCTAAATTTGTACAACTCAAAATATTTATATGTTTTGCTTGAATATTTCATGAGAATACCAACACATTGAATTCAAGAAGGAAAAAATATTTTCAAAGCTTGAATTATATGAAAGACAATACAATTCACAACCTGCAAACTCACATGTATTTTTGCATAAAGGTGATGCTAATGAGACACTATAACAAGGAAACATTAACTTCACATGTAATGGAATCAATCATGAAAAATTCACACAATAAAAGAGAAGATGAGAAGGAAAAATGCTTGTCTCTATTGATTTTGAAGGTTTCCAATGTTGTAAAGGACTATGAATGAGTTACAAAATTTACATTTTTCCTCCAAGCACTCCCAAATGAGTCACAAAATAGAAAAAAGCATAAGTCAAAACTAACTCCAAGATGAATCTCAAAATAAATGTATAAATTCACTCCAAGTAGCTCCACTAAAAAAGTTTCTAGAAGCTCCACGAACTCATATGCCTCCAAAAATCCTATTTTTAAGCAACTGAAACCTTCTGAAATGAGCTCCAAAAAGTTGAAATAGCCAACCTTGACCAAGTCCAACATAATGACTCATGAAACTGACTCCAAAATTGGTCAAAAAGGACTAAATTCCCTCCAAATGTCTATCAACCTATCAAAAAGAAATTAAATGCTCCCTATATGTTTGGTACATGTTTTCCAACCTCCCTTAACTCCCTCCAAGATGCTTGGCATTTGATAAATTCAAACTACATAACCAATTCCCTTTTGAATCATCTTAAACTTCAATATAGCAAACATACACCTCATTATTTTGCATTTAAAATAACATATATAATCAAGTGGTTTATAAATTATCACTCAATTAAAAATATTTCACAATTAAAATCAATGCAACATAAAAACTTAGACTCGGCCTATGTCCTAAAGATAAGCTAAAATGCATTAGGGAAAAGGAAAAACAACGTCAAGGTATTAAGTTATTACAATTTTTTTAAAAGAAAAAGGAAAAATTCCCTAAGTTTTTTGGTGTAAATTTAAGGCTTTCAAACCCTAAGAATAAAACTTCAAGTAAAAAATTTTCCCTTTCATTTTACTTTGTATTCTTGCTACTAAATAGCAATGCCATCATGAGGGTTTATGGAGAATTCTAGAACATTTTGTAGGTCTGCTACTTCCACAAACTGAGCTCAGCGAGTTTTCAATATTTATAAGAAACAAAAAGCCATTTTCCATTCTTTTGTAAAAAATAATGAAGATGCTTTATTTTTCCCTACCTCCATTGTCATTTATGAAGAGAATCTCTAGTTGTAGCCAATATGTTTTCTCTTTGTATTGTTTGAAGTTTTAGGTCATGGCCTCAACTTCCTCTGCAAATACTACAACTTATGTGGATTCATTCTAATGTTCCAAGTCGAGGGTTTATTTTTGAAAACCTACTGTAACTCAACATAATGACCCTTGAGACGAAACACACATGTTTTCTGGTATAAAATCTGCTCCATTCGAGCTCTAAAATGAAGGATCATGGTTCTGTGTATGCATAAAACAATGAACATATTTGTATATTGCTTTTATGTTCGGTCTCTATAAGAAAATGATAAAAATTTCTATTTATTTTGTTTATTATTCATAGCTTTCTTCATATGCGACAACCTTTGTCTCTTCTAGAAATCTCCTCATGTGACCCAAGAGGTTTTGTAGATAGAAATAAATTTCTATTATATTATCCTATGCTTGTTATATTATCTCCAATTTTGAATTAAGGAAAAAAGGAACCTTTCCTATCCACAAGTTGTGGCCATATTCCTTTTGTGGGTACCTAGTGTTTTACATCCTCCAAATCCATTGAGGAAGCCATCGACTCACTTTGTTGATCACTATCATCAATGTTGAACTTCATATTTCTGGTAGTTCATCTTTTTTTCTAAACTTTTACATATCCAAACTTATACAAACACTTTCAAAATCACAAGCTTCCTTTTAAAACTACATACTCCATTTCATTAATGTGGGAATTCCATTATGATATGCAACCTTCAAATGACTTCTTTGGTCATTTCATATTAGAAACACATAGATCAACAAGGTCATTGTATTTTTCCTCTTCGTTGTTTGAAGCTCTTACAATTTGGGAAAAATTGGCTATCATAAGAAGCTACAAAATATAATCATGGAAAACATTGAAGCAATAAAATGAGATTGCTAGGAAGTCATTATGGGTATTGAGAAATATGATGCCCATGGTTTCACCTTTCTATGAAACTTGACTATATCTTCTCTCTACATTCCAATGGCATAATATCATCAAACTGTCAGGATATGTTCCATTGCTTTATTAATTTAAAGGTTTGAGAGTATCCCTAAAAAAACCCTTTTTTCAATTCTTGCAATCATTGCATTCCATAAGATAACATCTCTTTTAGGCATTTTGATGAATAGTTCACATGCCTTTTCTATGATTACACATTTTGCATATATATCTACTAGGGTATCTACTATTGGAACCCTTGATAATACATAGTGTTTTTGTACATAACACACATTCTAGCCTGTGAGATAGCTTAACAATGAAGACTCCTTTTGATCCTCATTGATACAGTCATTGTCAACTCAACAAATGTCCTATCTATCTCACCTATAAATAGATGATAGCTTTATCTTTTAAAGAAAATAAAACTAATGATAAACAATAACAACACAATTAGTGTGTCTTTGATAAATAATGTTATCCTTACCATTATTGTGATATCCTAGGAGTTACTTCTTTATCATGACTTATCGGGATACTATTCTCTACCTTGCTCATGTAAATCATGAATTTGAATAAGGAATCATTTGTTTTCTCTATCTCTGATATGTACCCAAAGCAACAAATTTCCAATTGCTTGCATATGCAGCTCCAACTGATAATATAATCATGCCTTGTTCTCTCCTTGTGATCTCTTTACTTATTTTAAATAAGATAATGCTTGTGAACTTATGATATCATTCTATTATTGATGAATAGAATTATTTTAGTTCTCTAAAGCATTATGATCCCATTGTTCTCTATTGTTTGTATTAGTGAATATATCACATACACTACTATGAATGCTAATTTTATCTCTAATTGTATCATAATTTTTTGGAAATATTAAAAAGCTTATTTCATTGAAACATTGAATGTTAGCACATTGAGCTCAACCCTCGTGGATGTCACATTTATTTGATGTGCTAAAATTTGAAAAATTAGATCATAAACATAAATTTACTTGTATATGCACACGAAGCATAATTTTAGAGAAATAAAATACATATCTTGGATGTTTTTGATGGCTTCAATGGTTTTTTTGGACATCCAGGATATGCATACTTTTTTAATACAGATTCAGATTAGTTTATATATGCGTAGGTATTTTTTCATGTAATGTTTGAAAATTTTCATTGCTTAGAGCATTGCTCTAACATCATTGCTTATGTTTGATGTAGGAAGTAGCAACAACCTAGAGCTAGGAGGACACAAGCAACTTGAGGCAATAGTAGTACAAGACAAGACAACATGCCTTGAACCAGTCACTCTCAGGCAATGACTAGTATCCCTCCTTATATGCACATTTATTCTCATTTGCTTATCCATGTATATGCTTTTCTCAATTTGTATTGAATAAGAAAAAGTCAATCTCATGATGTGTGTGAGATAATGTACAATTTTACATTCAATAAAGATTACTATTTTGTTCAAAAAATATTTGTATAAATCCTTCTTCTATTACATGCATATGTGTAAATGCAGTAATTTGTAAATGTAATCCTTTATTGAATTATTTTATTTATGCATTTGAATGTAATATCGGAAGGATAATTAAAAAATGTACCTATGTCCTAATTTTTAAACACAAAGCTTAGCCTAATTAAGCAAGTAGTGAAATTAGGTAACATTTCTAGTGATAGCTATTGTGTGTTTTCCTATTAAACATGAAGACCAATTGCTTAGGCTTGTATATTGGGCATAGAGTCACTTTGAAACTAGGCTCATAACCTAGAAAACAAACTTAGAACTTTTGTAACTCATATTTAATAGTATGAATGAAATGTTGGCACTTATTGAAAACAAAATAGTGAAAAAAAAAAGAAAAAAAAATAACTATGTTGAACAACACTTAGGCAATGAAAACTTGCATTAAACTAAAACCTATTATATCCTACACTAATGAGTGAAGAAGTTGGTCAAACAAAACCATTTACAAGGTGACTGAAATAGTTGTCATTTCTTTTCAATATGCAATGACTAACATGCTTAAGGACAACTGAGTAGAAGTGAGACATAGAGAAATGTTATACAAGACCATGCAATGCCTCTTGAAAAAGGTAAACAAGTTAACTTACCTCACTAAATTGATCATATGAATTGTTATTCAAAGGGGGATAAGTGTGTTGAACATACTCTTGTCCAGCTGCAAATGTATCCTTCCTATTATCTTCAATTGTATTTTCATGTGTGAGTGCATAATTCATCATTGGTGTTATATTGGACTCAATTTGGGCTAAATATCTGATTGGGTAGCCCCTTGAAAAGACAAATTTTGAGATTTCATTGTTGGCTACCTCTCTTTCCTCTATTTTTATATGGTTGTCTTGCTTAATGCCAAGTTTGGAAGATAATAAAAATGCTTAGAAAAAACATTACCTTCATCTTGCATAATATGTTGCCACATTGACTCATCATCCATGGTGAGTGAGCTATCCTCTTCTGCTAGGGTGGCTAATAACTCATCAAAGCTATCAACTCTTGGAAGAATCTTAGAGACAACTAGTACAAGTTCAATATCTTCATTATCACTCAAAATATAGTCCAACTCAATCTTATCTTCTTCAATGAAGGAGGGTAGAAACTCAAACAAACTTTCATCTAATAAATCAGCTTCAAGCTTTGCTATACAACAAAAAGGAAGCTCCTCCAAACAACTAAAACCTTGCAACTTAGGTTCATGAGAAACTTGTTCAGGCGTATACGAGTAAAAGCACAAAGTTATGTCACACTTTATAAAGGAAACGACCAACGTTGATCCAATGTTTAAACTTGAATCACTAAAAAGTGGCATATATGTTTTGAATTTTGAAATGATGTAAACTAGTAAAATATGTATTTTTTAGTATATTTTATGTTTTTATTTTTTTTTTAAATATAAAAAATCCTTTTAAACTAGTTTAAAATAAATTAAAGCAATAATTTAGTCACTGATAAAATGCTAAAAAATGAAGTTGCATGGGACGTCAAACTTTTTATAGTAATTTTTTTTTCTTTCAATTTTTTTGTGTGTATTTATAACTTGAAATTTTAAGGCATGGATATATTTTTTTCTAATTTTCATAAATATATATTTTTAAATAAATATTAAAATGTGAGTGAATAAAAAAAACAAAAGTTTTCATTGGACATCAACTTTCATATTAAATATTTATCTAAAATGGAAACAAAATTATACCATCTTAAAATAGATTCTTCTATCTAGTGCATCATATTTTTTTCAAATTTTTTAATAAGTTTTAGTATTTTTCTTTGGCATTGTAATTGACCTTATATTTTGTGCTAAAAAACTACTTTTAGTAAAAATATAAAATAAAATATAAAAAAAATTAAACTATTAAAATAAATATATTTTTGAAAACTACACTTATGGATCAACAAAAGGGTATTTTTATACTTTTAAAAAAATGTTGTTTACATTAGTAGGAGTTATTGAAACTTCAATTTTTTCAAACAATTTAATTTTTTTGGTAAATTGGACTCAATGTGGTGCTCCATACATTTTTAGCCAACAATTTTAGTCGAAAATTTTGTGGAAGCATCTAACTTAGCTAGAATGAATCTTACTAGATCATATGTTTGACCAAAATTGATTTTTAGTTAGAAATACTTAAATTCAGTTGCACGGATAAGTTGGTTGAAAGTGTGACACAACTTTGTGCTTTTACCCATACCCTTTCTCCTGCTTCAACACCTATTCAAGCTTTTGAACCTTCCATTCAAGATCAACATGAATATCATCTATTTCAACCTATTTTGATTACTTGTCATCCAACCTTTAACAAAACTATTCAATTATACCTATGCATACCTCTTCAGAAAGCTCAACATTAGCTTTCTCATCCATAACATGCTCAAAAATATCAAAGCTCATATCCTAGACAATGGTGTTAGGTTCAGTTTTATGCTCTTCTTCCAGGTCCAAGATTCCATTTTCTTGCTAAAGATGCTCAATCAACAACTCACCACACTGTCCGATGTCTTCTTGTTGTTCAATCCTTTGTTGTTGTAATTTAGAACACCTTATAGATAAATGTAAAGGATTTACTTCTCTAATCTTTTCCTAGAGTAAGTTGTCTAGATAACGGGCTTCTCTTCTTCTACTCTCTTTTCAATAGAAGGAGAAGGTTCATTTTGTTCAAAGCTTGGAATATTGATCCTCAAAAAGTGAAATTATTCTCCAAAGAAAGGATTTGGAAAGGTAATAGCTGATTGAGACACTTGAAAAGACTATTCTTTAGGAGGGTTGGACTAACTTTGTTCAAATACTACATTCTCTTGCATTGAATAGGATCCTCTTTGTGCCTCCACCACCTTCTAATGGATACAAGCTTGATAAGAAAGTTCTTCCTCCTGCCTTTTGATATCCTGCAATTGCTTGGTCGAATCAAGCAATATGCTCTTTATATTTGTAATCTCTAGTTTCTCATCATTTTGGAGTTCACTGGAAAAATGATAATTCTAATTTGGCATAAAATGAGATTCTTGAGGTTGGTTATGGGAATACACTAGTTGTAATGGAGTTTGTGCTTTGGTGGGTGGGTGGAAATAATATGAAACTTGATTATAACCTCATGTAGCAAAGGTGTTTTGACTAGAACTAGCTATTGGTTCAGTATGATATAGATAAGAAGGAGGCGTATGAGCAATTTTTTTATCATATGATGGGTTAAAGAACATATCAACACCTTGTCTTCTTGAAACCAACAAATAAATATCTTCTAAAGTCACTAGGTGTGTTGAAAATTTCCTCCAAAGGAAAAAATTGTTGATGTACAAACCAAATAGTAGCAATGTGTAGAACAAAAGAAACTAAAAATTAGTCCTTTGTCCCACCAAGCATGCCAAAACTGTTAACTATTGAAATTGTAGCTTTTTGAATATCAAATTCAATATTTCAATGTAATATGGGAAGACCTCTCAAAGTGTCAACCTTTGATAAGTAGAGGTCAACCTTTGGAGAAGGTCGGCTTCCTATGGTGTAACCTAAACTACTGCTTTACTAGGAAAAGAGGTAAGAATGAGTACCTAAACTAAAAACTATTCCTATGGTGATACACCCAAGTGTTAACTTGATGAGACTATAAAGTTGCTTACACACAATTCTAATCAATCAACAAGCTAAATTTCCACAACTCAAAATAGTTATATATTTTGCATGAATATTTCATGAGAAGACCAACACATTCAATTCAAGAAGGAAAAAGGATTTTCATAGCTTGAATTCTATGCAAGAAAATACAACTCAGAACTTGCAAACTCACATATATTTCTACATAAAGGTGATGCTAATGAGACACTATAACAAGGGAATATTAACTTCACATGTAATGGCATGAATCATCAAAAATTCACACAATAAAATAGAAGATGAAAAGGAAAAAATCTTATCTCCATTGATTTTCAAGGTGTCCAATGTTGTATAGGACTATGAACGAGTTACAAACTCTATATTTTTCCTCCAAGGACTCCCAAATGAATCACAAAATAGAAAAAAACATAAGTCAGAACTAACTCCAAGATGAATCACAAAAGAAATATATCAATTCACTCCGAGTAGGTCCACTAAATAAGGTTCTAGAAGATCCATGAACTCATATGCCTCAAAAAAGCCTATTTTTAAGAAACTAAAAATTTCCCAAATGAGCTCCAAAAAGTTGAAATAGCCAACCTTGACCAAGTCCAACATAATGACTCATGAAACTAACTCCAAACTTGATCAAAAAGGCCTAAATTCCCTCCAAATGTCTCTCAACCTCTCAAAAAGCGATTATTTTAATTCTCCCTATATGCTTGGAACATGTTTTCCAACCTTCCTCAACTCTCTCCAAGATGCTTGGCATTTCATAAATTCAAACTTCATAACCAATTCCCTTTTGACTCATCTTGAAACTTCAACGTAGAAAACATACACCTCATTATTTTCATTTAAATTAACATATATAATCAAGTGATTTATAAATTATCACTCAATTAAAAAAATTTCACATTAAAATCAATGCAAAATAAAAAAAAAAGACTTGGCCTATGTCCTTAAGATAAGTTAAAATGCATTAGAGAAAAGACAAAACAAGGTCATGGTATTAATTTATTGCAAAGTTTTTTAAAACAAAAGGAATAGTGACTTAAGTTTTTTGGCATTCCTTTAGAGTTTTCAAAACCTAAGAACTAAACTTCAAGTCAAAAATTTTCCCTTTCATTTTACTTTGTATTCTTGTTGCTAAATGGCACTACCATCATGAGGATTTATGGAGAATTCTAGAACATTTTGTAGGTCTAGTGCTTCCACAAATTGAGCTTGATGAGTTTTCAATATTTGCAAGAAAGAAAAGGCCATTTTCCATTCTTTTGTAAAAATTAATGAAGATGTTTTATTTTTCCCTGCCTCCTTTGTCATTTATGAAGGGAATCTTTGACTATGGCCAATACATTTCCTCTCTGTATTGTTTGAAGTTTTGGATTTATAGAGCCTATGCCACTATTCATTGGCTTTTCCTTTATTTTCTTGTTATTCCACTTTGCATTTTGTGCTTGGAATTAGTTAGAAAGAAAAGAAAATCTCTCCACCTCCTTTAGGTCATGGCCTCAACTTCCTCTGCAAATATAACTTATGTGGATTCATTCTACTGTTCCAAGTAGAGGCTTTATTTTTTGTAACCTGCAATAATTAAACATAATGACCCTTGAGCCAAAAAACTTGTGTTTTCCTATATAAAATCTACTTCATTCAAGTTCTAAGATGGAGGATCATGGTTTTTTGTATGTAGAAAATAGTGAACATATTTGTATATTCCCTTTATGTTTAGTCTCTGTAAGCAAATGATAAAAAATTCAGCGTATTTTGTTTATTATTCACAATTTTCTTCTTATGCCACAACCTTTGTCTCTTTTGGAAATCTCCTTATGTGACCCATGAGGTTTTGTATAGAGAAAGAAATTTGTATTATATTCTCCTATTTTTGTCATGTTTTCTCCACATTTGAATTCTGGAGAAAGGGAACCTTTCCTATCCATAGGCCATGGCCATATTCCTTTTGTGGGTATCTACTGTTTTTGTTGGTGTAAATAAAGTATTGTACCTAGTTCATTCATTACTAGGGAACTTATTTACACATGTTAAGTTTACGTAGGTCATAGAAAGGAATCTTTCTAGAAGATGTTAGTTGTCATTAGTTCTTATCCTATCCTTCGACAACTACTACATGTGAACCTAGGTAAGTGTGATTAGTTGTCTCATGTCATATGATTAAGAAACTTGTCATAATCCTATGACATCTTGCATCTCACCTTGGCTATATAACCAAGGGGTTTCTCTCATTTGAAAATAATCAGTCATAACAATAATCATATCTTTGACATTGAATATAGTTTATTCTTGTCATATCATTCTCTCTCTTTTGTGCTTTCCATTTGGTCCATAGATCTTGGCATCCATAGCCAATTCTAACATTGTATCATAGCGGGTTGGATGCCATTGGAGTCTTTTTCTGAAGAGAGATATCAGATTTAGGGGAGTTCCATTTTTGGGTCTTTGCTACAGGTTCATATCAGAGCTTGCTGGTGCAAATCTAAGCTCACCATTGCATTTGGAAGGTTCGAGAAAGTCAATTTTTTTGTTTTTTTCGTCCAAATCAAACATATGAGGCCAAATCTATAGGATTTTCAAGCTGAAGTGTGGTTGCCAGATCTAAAAGGTAGCTATAGTTTTGGAGCATTTTGGGTCAAATCCGACCCTACCATCATGTCCATAAAGGCCAAAAACCCTAAGATCGATTATCAATTTGTCCATTTTGGAGCAAGTCATCCGGTGAGGCAATTTTTTTTTCCAAAGAGTCATACGACCCTCAGATCATCATAAATATGTAGGGTACAATTTTTAAAAATAAATAAAAAATTTCCAGTTGAAAATTTTTGAATTTTTTAAGAAAAATCAAAATCTTCAAATTAATTTTTTTGTAAAGTCATTTGAGAATTTTATTATTAAAAATAAAAAATAAAAAATGCAAAATTTCTATAGAAAGGTACGCAGATGTACCCTCTATGCAGACCTGTACCCACATAATATTATACCAATGATTGAAGGCCACATGGTGAGATCTCATTCATCATGGCAAGTTCTTGGCAGGCCCCTCCTCTCCCACAGGCATTTCCATCAGCCGAAAATTCTAATCAACACTCATTTATTCTCCATTGGTCACTTTTCTGACCACCGGCGACTTCAGCAATCAATCATAACAACAATCATATATTTGACACTGAATACAATTTATTCTTGTCATATCATTCTCTCTCTTTTATGCTTTTCATTTGGTCCATAGATCTTGGCATCCATAGCCAATTCTAACATGGTATCAGAGAAACAGGATAAACATGGTTTGAAACTAGATATGGCTACTTTGGATGGCTTCTTGATAGGTATTTCAAACTTGTTTGTGGAGTCTCATCTTGTAAATTTGGGACACATCATCAATAGTATTCATCTTCTCTTTGATGAAGATTCACTTTCTTCAGCTGTTGTGAGGGAACACCTTGACCCTCTTTGTCATTCTCTACATGATCATTCTTCACAGATTGGCGTGAGTGTGGATTATTTTGAACAAAATTTTGAGGAGGCTTCTTTGTCTTTAGAGGGGATATCTTTTTCTTTGGATTATCCTATATATTCATCTCTACTAGATGTTGGATTGTCCTCTTCAGCAGTGTCGCCTAGAACACCTGTTTGGAGTGTTTCAACTTTCAACATCAACATGGAGACACTTGAGCATGCTTCAGAGACATCATACATCATCCATCATCTTGATATCCTACATACATCCATGGTTTTATTTCTTCCTATAGGGAGGAATTTTTTTCAGCGAGATTGGATCATCTTCAATATTTAGTGTTGAGCTTCTACCATCATTGCAGGAGACTCAACATTGAGGGGGGGCTACCTTGTATCTCTTCTACTTCTCTCTTATGGAGGGATATTTTTCCTCACATGGGGTTTTTATCTTCTCATTCTTCATTGAGAGCATTTCTTTTTGTATTTCATCTCTCTTTTGGCGAGGAGTTTTGTCCCACTAGGTTTTCTCCTTTTCTCTGTTTCTGAGAGATTGCATTGATTGTATTGCATGTACATGGGTACCTAGCATGGACTAGTAGCCGGGACCCACCCTTGTATCTTTGTGTCATTTACATAATAATTTTCTACTCCCTAAGTCACACTTAAGGGGGGGTGTTGATGTAAATAAAGTATTGTACCTAGATCATTCATTACTAGGGGACTTATTTACACATGTTATGTTTACCTAGGTCATAGGAAGGAATATTTCTAGAAGATGTTAGTTGTCATTAGTTGTTATCTTATCCTTTGAAAACTAATACATGTGAACCTAGGTAAGTGTGATTAGTTGTCTCATGTCATATTATTAAGACACTTGTCATAATCCTATGTCATCTTGCATCTCACTTTGGCTATATAACCAAGGGGTTTCTCTCATCTGAAAACAATCAATCATAACAACAATCATATCTTTGACATTGAATACAATTTATTCTTGTCATATCATTCTCTCTTTTGTTCTTTCCATTTGGTCCATAGATATTGGTATCCAGAGCCAATTCTAACTATTTTGCATCCTTCAAATCCATTGAGGCAGCCATCTCCTGACTCTATTGATCATTATCATTAATGTTGAACTTCAAATTTCTGGTAGTTCATCTTTTTTTCTAAACTTTTACATATCCAAGCTTATACAAACACTTGCAAGCTCACAATGTTCCTTTTAAAACTACATACTCCATTGCATTAATGTGGGAAATCCATCATGATATGCAACCTTGAAATGAATTCTTTGATCATTTCATATTAGAAACATATATATCACCAAGGTCATTGTATTTTTCCTCTTCACTATTTTAAGCTCTTACAATTTGGAAAAAAATGGTTGTCATAAGAAGATACAAAAAATAATCATGGAAAACATTGAAGCAATAGAACAAGACTGCTAGGAAGTCATTGTGGGTATTGATAAATCCATTGCCCGTAGTTTCACCTTTCTTTGAAACTTGACTGTATTTTCTCTCTGTGTTTTGATGGCATAATATCATCAAAATTTTAGGGTATGTTCCAATGCTTTATTAATTTAAAGGTTTGAGAGTATCCCTACAAAATTCCTATTGTATATTGTTGCAATCATTACATTCCCTAAGATAACACCTCTTTTAGGAATTTTGATGAGTAATTCACATGCCTTTTCTATGATTACACATTTTGCATATATATCCACTAGGGTATGTACTATTCCAACCCTTGATAATACATAGTGTTTTTGTCTATGACACACATTCTAGCCCATGAGATAGCTTAACAATGAAGATTCCTTCTTATCTTCCTTGATACAGTCACTTTCAACTCAACAAATGTCATGTCCAACCCACCTATAAATAGATGATAGCTTTATCTTAAAAAAAAAAGAAAACTAATGATAAATAGTAGAAACACAGTTAGTGTGTCTTTGATACATATTATTTTCCTTACCATTATTGTGATATCTTGGAGTTACTTATTTATAATAATTTATGGGGATACTATTCTCCACCTCGCTCATGTAAATCATGACATTGAATAAGACATCATTTGTTTTCTCTGTCTTGGATAAAGATTAATTTATCCTCCAACTATTGACTAGAGGACCCTTTTTAACATGCATTGTTGCTCTCCACATTTAATGTAAATATTGAACATTGTTACATTAGTCATGCTATTATCATTTGTTGTCTACCTATCTTATGCTATGACTGTTGTAAGTAACCCTTGTCCTTTTGATGCTCATGTAATTTCAAATTCCTTTTTTCCTCTACATTCAAAACTACAATTGATCTTTGATTTGTACCTAAAGCAACAAATTTCCAACTATTTGCATATGCAGCTTCACACTAATAATATGATCATGCCTTCCTCTATCCTTACGATCTCTTGAATTATTTTAAATAAGACAATGCTTTTCAACTTATGATATCATTCTATGATTGATGAATAGCATTATTTTTGTAGTTCTCTAAAGCATTATGATCCCATTATTCTCTATTGCTTGTATTAGTGAATATAACACATACACTTCAATGAATGATAAATTTATCTCTGATTGTATCATAATGTTTTGGAAAGCTTAACAATCTTATCTCATCAAAACACTAAATTTTAGCATGCTAGGCTGAACCCTTGTGGGAGCCACATTTATCCCACATGCTGAAATTTGATAGATTAGATCGGAAACAAAAATGCTCTTGTATTTACACATGAAGCAAAATGTTAGTGAAATGAAATGTGTATCTTGGATGTTTTTTATGGCTTCAATGGTTTTCTAGGACATCCAAGATATGCATGCTTCTTTAATGTAGATTGAGATTAGTTTATATATGCATAGGTATTTTTTCATGTAAAGTTGGAAACTTTTCATTTCTTAGACCATTGCTCTAACATCAATATGTCTGATGCAGGAACTAGGAGCAACGTAGAGCTAGGAGGACACAAGTAACTTGAGGCAGTAGCAATACAAGACAAGATGACACACCCTAAACTATTCATTCTAAGGCAATGACTAGTCTTCCTCCTTATATGGACATTTACTCTTAATTACTTATTCATGTATATTCTTTTCTCAATTTGCATTGAATAAGAAAAAGTCAATCTCATGACTTGTGTGAGATAATGTGCAATTTCACATTCAATAAAGATTACTATTTTGCTCAAAAAATATTTGCATAAATCCTTCTTATGTTACATGCATATGTGTAAATGCAGTAATTTGTAAATGTAATCCTTTATTAAATTATTTCATTTATTCATGTGAATGTAATATAGGAAGGATAATTAAAAATGTACCTCTCTCTTGATTTCTAAACAAAAAGCTCAACCTAATTGAGCAAGTAGTGAAATTATGTAACAAGAACAATGATCTTCTTCCTTCTTGCTATGAGTAGTGAGGTCATCCTTATATATAGTAAGGAATAAATCAATAAATTCAACAAAAGCCACATCCATGGCTCTTTGAAAATTTGCACCAGCATTGATTAGGGAAAATGGCATTCTCACATACACATAGGTTCCCCATGGTGTAGTGAATAAAATGTTGTACTACTTGGATTCTCTCACCATGACCTGATTATATCTTGAGAACCCATCCATCATTGAGAGTAGTTCACACACTGTGACCTTTATCAAAATAGCCTCCATGTTTGGTAAAGGGTAATTTTCTTTTAGTGATTCTAAATTTAAATTCCTGAAATCTACACAAAGCCTTATATCACCATTCTTTTTCCTAATAAGAACTAAATTTCAAACCCACGAGGAATGCCTGATTGGCTTAATAATCCTAGCATCTCTTAACTTCATAAGTTCTTGCATTTTTGGCTTCAGTGTGGGATTTATTGGCCTCTTCACTTTCCTAAAAGGTTTTACACGAGGCTTTAGAGGTATCTCTTGTTGAAATAGATTGTACCTATATGTCTTTAGGTCATGATATGATCATGCAAACACATGTCTAAATTTCCTCAATAGGGTGATTAGCATGGTTCTCAATGAGGTTTCATCTTCTTCCCTATGTATACCTTTTTGAGAGAATTCTTTGTTTCAAGATTTGTTTCTTATAAATCTTCCCTATGAGAAGATTCTTTCTTAACAATTGATTTATTAGGGTCATCAAATACCTTCTCTAATGCAACCAGTCCTTTGGGAATCTTGTTGGTTTTCAATTGAATCACCTCATTCCCAAATAATGTGTCTTTTCCATCAACTCTACCACTAATGAGACACAATCAATTTAGATTGGATTTCATATTAATTAATGCAATGTAGGAATTTCAAGATATCATTGTCATCATTAAACACTTTCCAATTGCAAAGGCCAAGTTTGTACTTCTATTCTTGAAATTCCATCAAAGGTGACATCATCTAAATTGAGAGCACTATTAGCTAACAAATCTAGTCTGACATTTTTTCACCTTTCTATCATATCTATGTTAAAAGTATCAAAGGCCTCAATAGTATCCCAAATTGCATTCCTATATTTCTTAAGCCTTTTATCTTTGGCAAAAAAATTAGACCTAATCTTTGAAACTGCTAATTCAAAATCCCCCAATACTTTTAACACCTTAATTCCATTCTTTGAAGCTAATTTTGGAGCATGCAAGAGAGTCTCATATTCGGCCACATTATTTTTACAAAAAAAATGTAACAAGGAGTAATTCAAGGTCTCACCTTGTGGGGAAACGAGAATAACTATTGTACCCAAGCCCTCCATAGAACAAGCTCCATCAAAGTACATGGTTCTAAGAGAATATTTTTGTGGTGTACTGAGGACCTCCCTATAAATTGGTGCAAGTTGGACTTATTCTTCTTTTTCTTATTTCAATTCTTCAACTTGGAATGTGTCTAAACCAGTATCTACAAAAAATTGTATCACTGGTTCTTCTCGCTCCTATATACATTCAATCATGTGGAAAACTCTTGGTTATCTAGAAATCTTAACATCCTTTTGGTCAATTGAGAAAGTGGAAAATGATAGATTATACTATATACTCCCACCCATGGATGCACTCCATTGTATTGAAAATAACATCCCATAAGTTGGTAGAATGGCCACTACTGTGATACTCATGAACAACTCCTTCATAGGGAAGGCTGCCAACTTGTATGGAACTATATTAATTACTCCTATAACAAGCACTTCTCTTGATTCAATAGCATAACACTTCCCATAAGTGCTATAAACTTTCAAACCCATTTCTTGCATGATTTTTATAAGAATCACCTTGTTTGAGGTGATTGAATATATCATGCAATTCATAAGAAACTTCCCATCAATGATCAAACTTAGGAAAAATGGATTGACTTGACTTGGGTTTGTAGTAATTATGGTTCACAAATATACTTTAAGATTTTTAGTAATCACTGTTTTCACTTTACTAGTCTTCTCTTGACCTTTGCTTGATTTAGGTTGATTAGACACCAATCTATCCTTTCCACTCATAACAATGTTGTTGATAAGAGCAACAATCTTATTCCTATGCTAATTTATTCTCATCATTTCTAACAGTGGGACTATGACTATAAATTGAGACAATACTTTTAACATTTCTATAGGAGAATAATTTCGTAAGTCATGGAGTATCAATTCCTTAGAGGTTACTTTGTCATGTTATCTTTCCACCTTTTCAGTACTTGGCTTCAAATCATTAGCCTTCACAGTCTAAGGAAAAACTTCACCATTAATCTTAGCCTTATTTCCCTTCTTATCCAAAATTCTCATCTCTTTACCTTCTATAGGTTTTGTCTCTTGTTTCTTATGTTCTATCTTAGGCCCTTTATTCTCTGCATTTTTCTCCTTGATAAACATGCTACCATGCTTACCCTATTTTTTGCTTACAACCCTACTTCTCAAATGAAGATTGATTCTTCCTTGAGAATCTAATATAATTGTGTAATCTTTAATTTTATTTTTTTAAGGTCTTCTCAAAGAAATATTATCATAATCAAGAGTGTAAATAGTGTAGTCCTCCTCTCTTTCTTCATCTAAAAACACTTGTTGATGATAAGAACTCACCTCATACCTCTAAACATTCACATCACTTTTGTTAGGCTCATCATCTTGGGAATATTCATCACAAGTAAAATATATTTTTTTCATAATCATGTTCACAATTCCATCATGCTCATGAGGAGAATCATAACCTCCCTGATCATCTCGTAATTCCTCTACTAATCTAGCAACAACACACTGTTGTGCAGAATGATGCATTTGACATACTCCACACTATGCTAAGTATTCAATAACACTTGTGGAATGATTTTGCAAAGGATCATGTGTGCTTTGAACACATTTTTGATTACTTTTAACTGGTTTCCTATTATTCCCATTAGTATGGTAAGGGTAGTGTTGCAATCTTGGTGTCCTTTTATTTCTTTGGAATTGTGGCTTATCATTCTTTGTTGCCTTCTACAACAGACTAAGAACTTGATCCAAATTATCATCAAGGGTTGTGTCTTTACCAACCTTTTCATTTTAAACTTTTGGATACCTCAAGGGTTTACGATCATCTCTCCTTCCCACTATACTTGATGCTCTTTAATTTTTTTCTATATAAACTTCCATTTTGTAGGCTTCTCTCAAGTTTTGTGGATTCTTGTCTCTAAGAAAGTAACACATTTTTTAGTCATATGCATTATATTATAACACTAGACATGCATTCTCATTGGGCCTTAAATAACGAAGGACTTTAAATATATCCTTATGGAACCTAGCATTGAATTCAGTTGCCATTTCATTATGTTCTTTCACAATATTGTTGCAATCATTTAACCTAAATCTAGGATTAGTTTGGTATCCATACTATTCTCTAAAAATTTGATAAAAATAATCCTTGGAATCAATTATTGCATCAAGAAAGCTCATGTAATAGTCCCTAGCATCATTAGTTAAGGATTGCATAAAATATTTCATAGAAGCATCATCATCCAACAACACAAAATCCTCCACAAAAATCTGAAAAGATTTCAAATGATCTTCAACAGTGCGAGCATTATTACGATTAAATTTGGGTACAAGCTTTCTTGTATTATCTAGGATAGGATATGGATACCCCAGGATATTCTCAAAACATAATTTCCTATAACTATTAGTATGCAAAAATTTTCATCCAAAAGTTATCTCTTCCTCTTTTTTATTTCCACGATTCCTTCTCCTTTCATAATTATTTTTGGGCCTCCTTTATTGGGAATCATATTTATCATGATGTTGGGTTCTCCTAGCCTTATTAATTGGTTCTAAAGATGAATTGGAAGGATTAGCACTGTAGGAACATTTTTCATTCACATGGGGACTTGAAGATGGTGTATGGGCTTGAGAAGCGTAAGTTTTGGGAACAACAACCTTTATGGTAGACTCTAGGAAACCTAATTTCTGTTTCATTTTAGTGTTCATATATAACAGTTCCATCTATTGCACTCTATTGTGTAACTCCTCATTTTCTTTTATCAATTGATTAGCTAATGAGATAGACTCATTCTATAGTGTATCCTTTTCAGAAGAACCTCCCTCATTTATTTTCACTCCACTCATGGGTTTCTTTCCTTTATCAAAATTGCGGGGAACATGATTTGTATTATTAGGAGGGTTAACTAGAGATAGGCCTTTCAACAATGTTGATGCAATTTAAACCAATAATATTATTAATCCAGAGGAAACTATGGGTCCCACGCTTGTACTGATCTCTTTAACAATTGGACCAATTATCTAGAACACAGTTTTAGTTGCTAACCTATCAATTCTCAGTGACAATCTTTCATATCACTTGGCTTTATATCCTTATTATAACCTCTTCCCATCCCTTTTCTTTCTATTTTCATTGAACTATGAATACTCTAGCCATTTGCATAATTAAAGAATTATCTTCCTGCAGTGAAGGTAGTATCAGCATCTAATGCACCTGGCCTCAACATGGGTCAGGGACAGTGAGAGACCGCGCCATTATATCCACAGTTCTAAATATGGAGGGAGTAGCATGGTACAGGACAGATATCCCTTCAAGTTGTATCCATGTAATTGCATTTATATCTAATTAAGTGTTTCTTAAGTTCTCGTTTCTAGTTTCACTACGATTAGCTACTTCATGTGACTCGGGTTCCTCCATTTTGTGAATCTTCTTCTCCTTTTTCAACTTTTTCAATTTTTTTCTATTCTTCTTCTTTACTTCTTTGATATCTTCAAATATCGGCATGCACTGGTGCATATATTTTAGATTTAGCACCCAAATTGCTTGGGACAAATTTGTAGCAATTGTGTTCAAATTTATGAGAATTTCACAAGATCCTTGGAAACTTAGACAAAATTTGACAAATGTGAAATTCTTTTAAATTAATTTTGAGCATAGGAATTTTAGCACAAAAACGAGGGAAACTTAACATAAACTTTGGTGTAACACTTAACAAATATTCAAGCAATATTTAGCAGAAACTTCAAATAGACTGACACTATAGGTAAACATCACCATATATTATAGTGATCTTTGATAACACACTCTAGAGAAAAAATATTTATAAATATTATGTCTTTAGTAGATTCAACAATCTATTGGTTGTTTTTAAAGAACCAATGAAATCTCACGAAGTACCTATTAGCTTGCCAGACTCAATTCTCAAATACTTGAGGGATAGTTGGCCAATGAATGAGATGAGTATTTTGAGGTCTTTACTCCTACACTTTAGGCTCTATGGGACCTAGGACGATGTTCCTTATTGTGTTCAAGCGACTTATGTCTAGTTGAGAACAAATTTATACACATATTGAATCATATTAATTACAAATAAATGTAATTCACTAAAGATTTGGTGGACCTTTGAGTAAATGATTATCTATTTGCTAGGAATTAAGTGTACTTCAAACTCACTCTTCATAATTGAAATATTTTTAAATGAATGTTGTTCTCATTTTAAATCCATATCCAGGTATGCTAATTGCTCATTTACTTGCAAGATGTATTTAAAAAATAGACCAGTGCTTCATCAATTGGGATAATGGAGTCAAATATGCAAGAACCAATAATACACTAGTACAAAAACAATAATATATGACTAAATAAATTACTAAAAATTGCATATAAATGACTAATTTTGGTCACGTGACTATTAGTAGTTTATTCTTTGATTCTTCTATAATGTGAGCCAAATTGATGACTAATCTATTTAGTCCATTTTATACAAGTAATTGATTTAGTCATTAATTTGACTCATAGTTTGTTCATTGATTTAGTCATTAAATTTAGTCATTAATTTAGTCATGTATTTAGTCATTACTTCGTCATATATTTGGAGTCATTATAGTCATATTTAATCATTAATTTAGTCATTTGGTCATTTATTTGGTCATTGATTTTAGTCATTTTTTGATACACTGAACACCATTAATTGGTGGTAAATATAGTAATGGGAAATGAATAATTTATTAAAATACCACCAAATTTTTATAATGCAAAGGAAACAATATAATATTAAACATTTAACATAAAGAAGCGATAAAAATGTTTACGCCTATGGACAAGCTACAACATTTTTAAGTTCCGAAGATTCAGTTCAACATCAAAGAATAGGCCAAAGTGTTATATTAAAGAAAAACAGATTCAAATATATGTATATATATATATATATATATATATATATATATATATCAAAGTTATGGGTTTCAAAGTTGTCTAAGAACTTGTAATAAAGATATAATAAAAATGTCAAAGTTGTCTGAGACTTATATATGGAATATAATAAAAGAAAAATGTCAAAGTTATACAGAGTTTCCAGCTCTAACAGAGCTACCTACATGATAATTAAGGTCCCTGAACAACACATTCAAAATACTGCATAAAGCAGTGAGCCAAGATGTCTAGCATTAACTAGTACATGATAAACATATTCAAATATGTCATTTTTTGCAAATATTTTAGTGGCCATCATGTGAAGGTTCCCTCTTTCTCTTTCAGATGAACATCTCCATCTATTTTGTCTTCATAAATAAGGGGTATGTTACTTGTGACCTTTAAAATGTTTACATTTTCATCTCTTGTTCCTTTCAAGTTGACTCCATGTACAAAAGATAGGGAGTGAATCTGCCCAATGCCCACAACATCACCATCAAATAGATCTAACACCCTAACTTTATCCCCTTTTTTGAGTTTATCAATATATTTCTACAAAAAGAAAAAAATAACACATTATATTACATAGGTAATGATTACCCTTGTTTGCATAATAAAACAACCATTACTTAAATAGTACTTGCATGTGTGTGTTAAAATAATTGCAAAAGGAAATTTTCAAAAATAATTGCAATGATACCTTATGAATATTTTAACCTGAAAATTACCTTAGCAGTCTCACATTTTTGCTGATCAAGAGGCATGGTAGTTTAGATGATTATTATCATCCATAGGGTGTAAACTCAACCAAAAAGAGAATGGGGGAGAGGGTTTAGAGTAAGCATAGATTCTAAGAACCATTCATCAATCTAATTTACTAAAAAAAAAACACTCATAGCAGTACTTACAATGTTACTATTAACTTCATGCTAATCAGATACAAAGGCCACAAATATAAACAATGCATTACCATGCACGCATACCAGGGTATGTGCAGGATCATGGTGCGCCAAAAAGTGACAATATTTGTAGGGTATGTGGCTGATGACTTTTTTTCACCCAAAATTAATGAAACGAAAAGGGTTTTTAGAGGAGATTCTCAACTTTCCAAAAATATAAATTATTATTTAATTTGATTTTAATAAATAATTATTATTCATTTTCTATTAGAATTACGACTAAAGTCTTGATCAATAGGCTGATTGAAAAACATCTATAACTTTCAAAGCGGTATCATATTTTTGAATCAAAACATCGATCATTCTGGCTTCACATAATATAGTTAAAAATAAAATTAGGCTGTAAGTTTTGACAAGTCATGAGTGGTGAACCCAGAATGAGGATTTTTATATTTTCTAAAAGTTGTAATAAAAAGTTACATGTTAATTATTACTTGGAAAAATTACAAAAAAAAATATAAAATAAATGGACATGATTATCTACTTATATATATAAAATATTACAAAAAAAATATTATCATTTAATATGGATTTAGGGGTGGTCGGGCGAACTCCTACTTCTTGACACACCTGAAATTTTAGTACTCTGCGTGAGTTCAAATTTTCAAATAGTTTTGTTATTTATAAATAAACCTGATACATTTAAAACTAAATTCAATTTCTACGATTATATTCTTACATATTTTTGAAATAATATAAATAACTTATTCAAATATTTATGTCAAGTTGTCTAACACTGATGTTTCTGAATTTTTTGCCACTTAAGGGCTTGTTTGGCATACCATGATCCTGCACATACCCACCAGACACATAACGTTATGACAACACTATTACACATAAAAAAGGTAGCTAATGCACAAAATAAAAGAATGCAATATGAGAGCACTAATACTACTACTACAAGGTGAAGGTGAAATACATTAGGATGTACAAAAATAGTGGCATTAAAGCTCTGAAATATAACCCCATGCAATCAACATAACTCTGTCAATTATGACATATAAAAGAAGAACAAAGAACAAAATGTATCAAGGCAACATGTGATAGCCATTAAGAACAGTCATTGAGGAAACAATGCAATGTTTCTTTGTGGCTTTCATAGCAACAGTAAAGGAGTAACAAATAAGATTGGATGTAGAGGTCACATAAATAATAGAGAAAGAGTCTTTCACTATTAAAAAATAGTGTAAGAGTATGCAAAAATAAGTAAGTAATGGCATCCAATGAACAAGTAGTAGTGGAATGCCATGAAGTTAAAAACACAATAATAAGCATGGCACCAAGGAATGTAAGGAAAAGTGCAAAGACAACAAGAAACAACCATCCTATCTTCTAGCATTGTTTTCCATCCCAAATCACCAAAGGTTGTAGATCAATTAAGAGGGATACAAGTTTGTAACAATAAAAGGATTTAGAAGTTTTCATAATAAAAGACCATTGACAAGAATACATGATAGTGCTATGAGCAATTGAAATAATAAAGAGTATGTAGCAATAGCAACCAAAGGTTTTAAAATGTTGTCTTATAAATAGAACAAACAAGTGATTTCCAACATGTAAGAGCATGGAGAAGGTATCAATGAAAAGAACATTCAAAACAAAGATATGATTGAAGAATCAAAGCAAAAGGGAAGTGAAGGCAGGGTTTCCTATAAAACATTGTCTATTATGAAAGAAGGGCTATGTTTAATTTATGCTCATTCATTTAACAATTTGTAACGACCACACTTATCTAGTACGAGGAGTTATGTAGATTATGTTTTGAATCCCTTTAAGTTATCAAATGTGGGAGCATAAAGATTTTTAGAGCATCAAAAGAAGATTTTTTCTTAGCTGTAAAAATGAAGCATGATACCCCAAATTTTTAGAGAATCAAAAGAAGAGTTTGTCTTAGCAGTAAAAATGAAGCACAATATTTACTGCTAAGATAAGTAACACAATATAAACAAATATTTCCACTAATGGGAAGAATAAGAATCAGAGTGTGAAATCCAACCTTATTGAGTCCCTCTACAATTGGAATTTGTGATATTAAACTTTGAATGCACTAAAAAAGGCAACCCAGAGCTAGCATGGGGAAAAGATTCAGTTGTGACAGAAAGGAACTTCCTAAAATATTATGTATTATGCTATAAAATAGTTCCATTAATGTTTCAGAGATCAAGACACTGACTACCAAGATTGAAATTTCCATTGAGAACAAGCTCTTTAAACTCAACATGACAAGCAACTTTGTGGTCACAATTACTACCATCAATTAAAATACTTTGTTAATAATTACTAGATTATCACAATGACCCCAAATTAAGATTAGAAACTGTCTTCTAGCATTGTTTCAAGAAGATTGATAAGAGGGACTCACCATTTGGCAAGCTTCAGAGTGATATTTTGGGCTAATCATCATTTTATTCTCCATTCTGATATCTCTAGGCCATAGTATCAATACTTTTATTTGTATCAAGGACTCTAAGCACATTAGTGTGTTAGAAGTAATTTATGAAGGCACTAATCACCTTAGATCAAGTCCCTTTAATGTTTCCTTAAATTTAGGTGCTATGAAGAGCTGCCACTATTATGAAAGGAGGTAACTACATGTCACATAGACATACATATTCAGCCTTCTCTACTAGCCTAGCTAGCTTTAGTGTGAAGGAAATATCATGGCCTCCTTGCACAACCCAAGGTTGGAGGCAGTTCTCAGTACCATGCAAGGGATGAAGTCCTTTTCTATAAATACTTGTTCTTGTGGAGACAGCATCCCAAAAAAATACTAAGCTTTACAAGAACATCCCCCGCTCCTGGTGAGACTTCACCTCTCAAACATAGACATCAGAACACCCAAAGAATAAGAAGAATTTTTTTTTCATTTCCAATGCAACACAAACATCCCAATTAAGTAGATAAATATGAACCTAATCAAAGAATGAAACAAATATTTAAAATCAAAGAGGACTACCTTTATAGGGGTTTTTGGAGAGATAGTAAACCCAAAGTTATCAAGGCCATGATTAATATTCAGAGGTCAATGGCCTCAAAATTTATCGAATATGTGGGTAGGTATGACTTTTCCTTTAATAAGGAGCTTAGGTCCCAACCTAAAGAAGAAAATATGAATCATAGGAAGAAAATGGAAAGCATCAAAACATTTGCTTTAGCAAGTACAAGCTCTTCTGCTGAAGCAACAACTTGAGGCTCTTGGAACATGACCAATAGGCTTTCCTATTTATGGCAAGCTGTTGGCCTTTCCAATAAAAATTATTAAAATTTATGCCCCATAGGCTTGTCTGTCATATTTTATGGCTCTTTTTGTTTGAAAACAATATCCCTATTGTTGTTGGGCTTGCATGCTCAGTGCTGCTCTTCTTGAGAGTGTTCAATGTAGGTATGTTTAAGTTCTCTGTTTCTCAAGGAAGTCAAGGATTTGGATTTAATTATTATCTATCCACTCCCACTGCCCTGACTTATTTACTTTAAGCCAACATTTGTGCTATTATAATTTATTCATACTTGTTACTTCACTTAATTAGAAAACATAAAACTATATTGACCAAATACAGTTGTTATTGAGAGATGCTCTAGATCCTTGGATATCCATGAATGTTGTAAAACTAATGAAATTAAATTGAAATATTTAGATACACAGTTGGAGGCATCACACTTGAAAAGTTCCCACAAACTAACGGGAAATAATATCATGAAAAAGGAAAAATGCATTGAAGGCTCATAAGCCATATTTGAAGAGACTAAGTACTCTAACTTGAGTAATAGTATAAGCATTTTACCACAAATATGAATATAGGCAAAGATATTCATCATTTTGATTCTTTAAATCCAAATTATTTTTCTTAAGAAAAGGCTATACAACTATTTTTCACTTACTAGGAATGTAATTGGTATAAACAGTTCCTAAACTAAGTACTACACCTTAAAGTTTTCTAACTTGGTGGAATTTTTGTATGGGGGCTAGATTAGTTCATTAGCAAAAATAGAAGAATATGAAATTGTAACCAAGAGATTGCCATAATGATATAAACTATAGCTTCCTAACTATATGAAAATGTATTCAGTATGCATCGTCCTATTACTTAGCACATGGCCCAAGTCATAAAATGGGTAGGATATTTATTATTTATCGAAAAATCCAATAGTAATAAGATTCATTTAAGTGAGACACAAAATAATTGTTTTTACTAGAAGAAATCAAACTAACATATTAGGAAGGTATTGTGCAACAATCACCACCACAAAAAAGATAAACAATTTTGTTTGCAACTTCATACATTTCAATAGCCAAAAAGCTTAATTGCTATCAATTTTCTAAGATATGTGGATATGAAAATTATGAATGAACAAGTACATAATCCAATTCATACTAGGGATAGCAACATGAAAAGTACTCAAATGGAAAAATTAAATACTACCTTATGCCTTTTTTCAATAGAAAAAGAAACATGTAATAGCTTTCCTAAATAGAACCGTCACAAAGGATAACAAAGTCTTCATGAGCATGTAGATATTTCACATCCCAGGTTATTATGCATAAACATTGAAACAAGCCATAAATATATATGCAAACAAAATTCATATGACTTTAACGTCAAACACAAAAAATTCAATTATCAAAAACCTTAAAACAATGGTAAGTCATTAATGAAGGCACTAGAGGCATAACACTTGTTGAAAAGAGACCACATAGCTACAAAAGCTGCCTTATCATGATTGGAGTTGTCTTACACTTATGACACTGGTAGGCCAATCACCTTTAATTGAAAGCTATCCAGGATAAAACTAGTAAGGCATATGGCCATTATTCAGCTCTGACAAGCTTTTTAGTAGTCTGAAGTTATGAACAACTACCAGATACCCCACAGGAATCACAATTTTACTAATATACCTCATTTGGTTCCATTTATCATTAGTATCACTCATGCATTTGTCGAATGTTAATCATAATTCATGTGTTGTTCATGAATGTTTCAAGTTGAGAAAGAAGAGGAACCACCATGAATAAAGCAGTTACCAACATCTTTGATAGATTTCAAGAATTTAAGGCATTTCAAACTTTTATGATTGTTCAAGGGAGGAAACCCATTGTTGTCATAATAGCTCACTCTTGTAAATAATAAAGCATTTAATAGAGGAAACTGACATGGAGCAGAGAACTTGATGCGAAGGTATAAATTTAGAAGATGACTTGTACTAAATCTAACTTTTGACCACTATGCAACCAATTTAGTATCTCTGACATGCATCTTTTGGATTTTCATTGGAGTTGAGTTTGATCGAGCAGTTACTTTCCACTATGATAGAGCTTTAAATTGATGCAATGATCAATTTTATCTTGGATAAAATTAAAATTCTCTAGCTGTAATCCACATATTAATGTAGAACTTGGAAATTGTAGGAACCATAAAGCTTCTACTATTAATTCAATTGCATTTCATCTTCTTTTATCTACATGGAAGAGAAAGGTAAGATTTTATTACCCAAAATATAGCTATATTATTAGTACTACATATGCTATGTTATAGTTGTAAGTATGACAATGGTGATAGATTCTTTGTCATAAGCTACAGTGTGAAAATGTTAGCATGTTGCATTGCATTCTAATCACAAAAGAGTTGTAGTGGGATTCCATACTAATTGAGTGGAAAAAAACTTGTGGAATAGTATGAATCATAGTAATATTCCACTTACAAGGCATTGACACAGCAAAATAAAAGTGAAAATGGACAACAGCTGGTAGAAGTGCTATGAACCATAGTAGTATTCCATTTACATGGCATTGCAACAACAAATTGAAGGTGTAAATGGAAATCAATTACTTGCGTTTAAAATGAGAAAAACTCAAAAATTAGAAAACAATAAATATTCATAAAAATGCAGAAACATAAATTGCTATTATTATTTCATGCCACATATAGTGTGCATAATAAAAGAAATAAACATAGACATAAATAAAGAATTTGTTCAATGCTACCAACTACACTCTCAAATTCTCAACAAGTATCAATTTCTCAATCAAGTACCCCTTACTTCTTAAGTCTTAGAGTACAAAACAAAATGTAATTACTAATTAGCCTATGTGGGTCCTAGCTACTTAAGAATGTGAAGCTGACAGCGTTGCATCCTGGTTCTCCTCCCTTCAACTGCAATCACCATTATCAAATGCCTCATTCACCTATGCACTGAAACAGGTTGATTCTGGAGCAAAAAGTTGAAAAAATGTAATGTAAACTAAAACCATGGGTTTTATTGAAAAAGATGATAGGGTTTTTATTAAAAGACCCATAGGTTATTCAGTAATCCATAGAGTTTTCTCAGGATTTTCCTACAAAAACCAGATTACTCAAAAAACTGGCCAGTCAGTTCTAGCTTAGCCCCAAACCCAGGTCTCAGTCAATCAAGGTTATTTCTAGAATACTCATGTGTGATTGCTTGCTTCCATGATTTACTGGGCTTACCTCAGTTTAGCATTTGTATTTGATATAGTAATTATTAACTAATCTAATCAGGTACTACCTATGTCCTGGGTTATAAGAAATACCAGCTAGGTAGAGAGGGTAATGCTTGAATCCTACAATTCCTTAAATTTGTGATAAGAGGAATTGAGTCCACTAAAGTTGGATGACTCGTGCTCCTAGCTATAATTATGGGCTACCTCTATCTATTGAGAGGGAGACTGATAACCATTCTATTAATAGTCACAAGAGATATCATGGATCAATCTAAGCATGTAGCTTTCTTTTGAGGCACATGGGTCATCTTCTACAAGGCACTTCCACACCTTACCATTATGCATTCATAGCAATTGTGTGTATCAAAATTTAAATGAACCCTATAAAATCAAGCATCTTGAGTATATATGTTTCAAGTGCAACAAATAATTTTCTAATATTCTCTTTGAAAGAAAATTTTTAATTGAGAATAGAAGCAAAAGGAAAGATTTAATGGTTTTCCAACTTAAGAGGTTAGAAAGAACAATTAGAAGAGAGATAAATTGTAACAAGATTACCTCTATTCTCCTCATTTCATCTTTTTCCTTTATTTTTTGATGATTTTCCCATGCTTCCATTTAAACCTCTTCATGCCTATATCTGTGAGAAGAGGGTTGTTTAGTGCTTACAAAAAAACCAATATGATAGTATATCACATAATATGAGCATGCAAAATCTATCAATTTCAAAAGTGTTGCATGCCTTCAACTAGGGAAATTCAAATTATTTAGGGAGGGAAAGGAAAGATACATTTACTTATACACACATTGTCATATTTCTTGAGTATTTCTAAAGCATTATACAATTTTCAGTGCCTAAAATCTAGGGCAAGCATACAATAGCAATTAATGTTGAGTGTAGCATATTATAGGAAGATACTCAATAAATATCCTTCATAATTCATGATAAGAATAACAACAAATGACCTCACCATATACTTTTCCTTCTCTGCCTCCTCCCAAGTTATTGCACAGGCTTCCAGAATAGTCAATGTATTAAGATCTAAAATTCTATTCTTCTATGATCTTGATTTATCCTCTTACTCTTCCCATTTACTCGTGCAGGTTGCAATATTAGCTTTGCCAAGCTTTTCACCAAGAGAAATTATTTCTGGTCTAGTCTTTTCATGCAATTCTTTTTCAGATAATTCATGTATGTTTACTTTTCCTTGACAATCTAATTCATTTTCATACCCATCCATTGGTGATGATGTTGGTGTGGCTCTTCCAGGGGTTGATGGTTAGGAAGAAATAGTACTCCACATGCTAGCTGATGTTGCTCTAACAAGAGTCCCTATTCTTGAAGGCTCTTGGCTAGCAATGGGATTCATCTCTATTCCCATATCCCTCATGGCAACTGACCAAACACTAGAAGGAGGTGGAACATGTGATGGAGGAATATGTTGTGTGAAGGAATGACCATTCTTGTTGAATTCAACTACAAAGTCCAAAGTTCCATAGCTCAATCTCTTCTTGCAATCAAAAGATACGAAAGCCACCCTATGCCTTATTTTCCTAACCAAAAATATTTAAATTATTTAAACACTACTAAAATATGAAACAAAATTAGAAAAAGGAGCAAATATTATATTTTGAACAACATTTAAGACTTTTTAAGTTACCAAAATATTCGAGATATTTCATATTTATGCTTACTAGTTGGATCTGCGATGGGTTTTTCTATGCGAAGTGAGGGCTTCAACAGTGCCTCACCATCTCCCTTTGGTTCACTAGGGACACAACATGAAACATCCTCTAGAGAATAACAATCCAAATCATTAGTTCTTGTGGTGAGATGTGATGCTAGTGGAGGCACAAAGGCTAACTTAGATGCTCCACTATCATCCATCTTTGAGACAGGCTTATTAGGATAGACCTTTTTAGTCTCACCCTAATCCTGATTCAAACTTCTCCCATCTATAATTATAGGTTCAGTGCCTCCCAAAGTATTTAATGCACTCTTTTCCATGTGAATGTTAGCACCACTTATCAAATGACCCCCTTGACCAGAAAAATTAACTTTTCATTAACTTTTCTTCCAAGGCCTGTAGCTACAACTTGTATTTGACCAGAGCTAGATTTTGATTTAGGTTTCATGTGATTGTATCCCGAAGAGTGGTTTACCAACCACTTCTTTGCATCATCCCACTTTGATGGAGTAGGTTTAGAATGTTGTCCCAAAACCTGACAATGAATAGATCGATTCCCCTTGTGGAATTCAAAGCTAGATACACTGCCATTTTCATGTTCACTTTCATATTCAAAATTGGCATCTTCAAAAGATCTCATTGCATGCACTACATTCAAATTTCCCATATATTCCACCTGTGTATTGGTAGGTTTTTTTAAATTCTAAACTTTTAGTTGAACATGGTGATTTTCTTTGAATTGAAAATCCTTCATGGATGCTAGGTTTTGAGATGCAGTACCTAAATCAAGAACCTCTTCACATGCAAATGTTGTGATAGATAATTTGGTGGGAAAATTTGTTTGAAGTGTGTGTCCAACTTCATGCATAGCATTCCCATTCTCCTTGCTATTGTGGAAATCTTGCACACCAGTAAAACCTATCATAGATAATACAGAGAAAAGTCATTACTATTTCAAAAAAGATGTCCTAGAATTCACTGAGACATAAATATTCCATTCCAGTTTAACCTTTACATGCAATGAATAAGATAACTAGAAAATTTGTTAAGTTACCTTCATCATCATCATTTCTAAAACCTGATGACAATAAACTATCTCTTGCACACTCAACAAGCCAAACTGTATCTGGTCCTTCTTTGGAGGAAGACAAGGCATAATCAAGTTCTAAAGTTTTCCTTCCTTGGTGTACACCAATAAGCTTGTGCCTTAATTTATTAGGTGAAAGATGAGGTGATATGACTCCTGCCTGCATAAAAAACAAAAACTTATTTGTTTGGCACTTGAATTTTAAAAATATTTTTCTTCAACATAAGGATTCAACACAACTTCCTACATTAGAGAAAAATTTAGATGCTCTTTCCAGTTCCATACATGATGATAAACAAATTAATACTTAAAAAGGAAGTGGAGAGTTTAATGTCACACACCTAACTTTAGAACCCTCACAAGTCCTTATCCAATTTTAATGATACAGTAAAGGAAATTTCTGGCACCAAAGACCAAGTGCAACATAGAACTACTTGATTTGTTGAAACTCAAACAAAACATGATAGATTAAGAGTGAATTTTTGGACTCTAAACCTAAGACTATGTACATATGTCCTCGCTTTCCACAAGCTTCAAATGTTTGAAACTTTGAGTTGAATAAAAGAGAAAAAATGACGAGATAAACTAACACCAAAATTTTGACTAACAGATACATTGAGTGATGGATTTGTTTAGTGCAAAATCATCAGTAAGGTTGATGACTTCAAAATCCAACCCAACATATTATCATCCACAAAGGATAGATTCGTTGGTGAGTTGGATGTCTTTCATACCATCTACAAGAGATCATTTCCATTGTAGTTTAAGCCACCAAAAAACATGTAAAAGTCAAAACAAATGAGGCCATCTGCAAGGCTGCAACAACTTTGTAGGAATAGATATTCCTCCTACATGGCATCTTAGATGAAGACGTCATTTCTATATGGAAATTCCCCATAGGTTGTCATTCCTTAAGCATCATTAGTAAACAATGCATAGATTTTTCTATATAAGACTAAAACTAATGGTAATAGACTAGTATACAAGGGAAAATCCTACCATTGAAGACCAACCCATAAAACAAAACTTATTTCTTGTGCGATGTGTAACATGTTTGAATGTTTTTGCAATGCGAAAAATGTTAATGTTTGTTTCTTGTAGTTAAGTACCATTTGGGAAAAATACATAAACAATCAACAAACATTGGAGTTTGTTTTTCTAGCATTATTCCACACTTATTTTTTGTTCAATCAGACTGTCTATGTCCATTGAAACATTATAAACAATTTTCAAGGCCACTCCAAATAATATGAAATTGTAAATATATCAGTTGCTTGATAAATAACATGTCAGAAAATCATTAGAGATAAATTGAAAACATGAGTATTTTGCTGGCTATGTACATTAATGTTGGATTTCAACATCCAAAAATGATCTATTTTATTATCCTTCATTGAAACCAGTCTACAAAATATATCAGTAGGCTAGGTTTTTAGTTTTAATGATTTACTGTTGTCTTTTATGGGCTCTCATACAAACAGGGGCAAGGTAAAGGGCCCCCAAAAACTTAATTCGGGGCTTGACAAGAGCAAGCAAACAATCCCTTAGAATTAAGCTCTATTTTTTTCCTACTCTGGTATTTTCATTTGTTGCTATTCATTTGACTTATTGGTGGCAACTTCGATGTCTATCATCAGCCAGTGTGTAAATACACACTTCGAAGTTCCCTGGTGGTGTCTGTGGGGTTTTGTCTTTAAGGCCTCTACTCAAACTGATCACAACACTCTTTGACAAGATTGATTGTTATAAGCCTACCCTAAACCATGTAAAGTGATACTCATGATCTACCCATTTTCCAACAAGTTCTTCATGGATTCATGCATGGAGAAGTCATTTTGGCTTTGGCAGCCACTGTTTACTGATAGGTTAAATGAGTTACCTATATACGGAACTCCAGTATGCAATCCTTATTCATCACTATCCTAATGATGGGTCACACAGTGACCTACATAAATATTGTCCTAGGAAATTTCTAATCTAGAACCTCATCAGTAATCATAGTAATACTCATCTGGGAATTAAAAAAATCAACATTTTGAAAAATGTAGCTCTATGATCTAACTTTTCCATTACTGGTTACCCCCAATTAAATAAAGTCTTGAACTTCTATTATAGATCAGGATTCATTTATAAGCCACTACAACAAACTTGGAACTTTCAAACACAATCTCCCACAAGACGAGAAAAAAACCCACAAACCCAGCTCCCTCCCTGTTGCCCATACACTCTAGAAAAAAATAACAATAAAGAACACATTGCAGCCTAGATCATTTAAGAGGATTAAACCCATGATATCGATAATCTGGAGCTTGTTTATTTCCCATGGGGTATACAAATCTAGTAAGAAAAACAACTTTTTCTTCCACCCCAAGATTAGGCAATAACAATTTTCTATCAAAATGCAAACAAAAAAGCTGAATAAATCTCACAATTAACTTTACCTTAATCTTATCAATTATCTCATAATCCATCCTTGTGAATTAATCAACAAATCAACTACTCAAAATAGGAATGAAATTGATCTTCATTTGCTATCTCTATAGTTGTTAAGCATACTAAAAATGGTTACATGTTTTCAGGCATAGGTGGTGTTAAAGAGATTGTTGTTACATGCAAAAGGAAAAAATGGAAGGCTTGAGCCCGAGGGAATGTCATGCAAAAGGAAAATATGGAAGACTTGAGACCTTTCTTGAATGATATTGGTGTTGCAACTTAGAAAATGCTACTCAACAAGCTCTCGCATTACAAAAATGGAAACCATTAGTCTTTGCATTCAATGGTTGTTTCCTTCATCAGACTTGCAATTTTCTCTCAAACCAAAGCTTTTGCTTGATATCCATGGTTATGGGGTTTTTTCCTTTTGAAAGTGTGAAGTTTCTACTTCTAAAACCCCAACAAACTATCTTGGTTGTTATGCATCATGCCCTCATGACAGTGCCTTGGTGGATGGATACCTTTGTTGTTCTTCATGACAAAGAAACCACTCTATGATCCTTTAATAGTGGTGTCTCTATCATTGCATCAATGCAAATGATCCTTTAATATTGATGGAGTCTTTCTTAAGCCATTTTTCTACTTTGCAAACCAAGGGGGTATGTGCAGGATCATCGTGCAAAAAACAGGCCCTTAAGTGGCAAAAAATTCAGAAAAATCAGTGTTAGGAAACTTGATGTAAATATTTGAATAAGTTATCTATATTATTTCAAAAATATGTAAGAATAGAAATTGTAGAAAATTGAATGTAGTTTCTAAAATACTAGGTTTATTTAAAAATAAATAAAATCTATTTGGTGAAAATTTGAAATTTCAATGCAAGAGTACTTAAATTTCAGTGGAAAAAATAAGTAGGTGTCTGTCTGACCACCCTAACCATAATAAAATGATAATATTTTTTTGTAATATTTTATATAAAAGTAGAGGACTCATGTCCGGATGTGATGCATCTTTTTTTGTAATTTTTTTCCAAGTAAATAATTAATTATGAATTTTTTATTACAACTTTTAGAAAATATAAAAACTCCTCTGTCTGACCACCTTAACTTGGTCAAAACTTCATGAAATTTATTTTTTATTTTTTTAATCCTATAGTATGTGAAGCATAGAATGTGACACATATTTTGGATTCAAAAAATATGATACTGTTTGAAAGTTATAGATGTTTTTCAATTAGCCTATCGATCAGGACTTTAGTCGTAATTCTAATAGAAAATGAATAATATTTATTTATTAAATTCAAATTAAATCATAATTTATATTTTTGGAAATCTGAGAATCTCCTCTAAAAACCCTTTTTGTTTCATTAATTTTGGGTGAAAATAAAGTCGTCAGCCACATACCTTCATAATATTGCCACTTTTTGGCGCACCATGATCCTGCACATACCCAAGGGAAAACCTTAAAATGTGGGAGTTGAAACACCAAATTGTTGATTAAACTTCCAAACTTCCCTCCAACATTCAATCACAATATTTTACACCAAAAATCAATAGCCTAAAATTCCCTCCAAATGCATACACAACTCGACCAAGGCACCAAAAATACCTATTGCTAAAATGCACCAAAAAAACTATTGTGTGGAAGACATGCAACAATTAATCTTCATCTTTAGGGGAAAAAAAATCATCTATCTACATTGTGATTTTAATATAGGTTGTGAAAATTAAGATAAGCATGATGTGCTTCTAAAATTAGTAGAATTCAAACTTGTATAAAAAGATAGCATCTATAAAAATGATCACCACACAATTGATTTCATAAAGAGAAAATTTTTGCATACTAAAAGAAATCATTGCTATTTCTATTTCACATTATTAAGATGGTAGAGTATATCAACAAGCAAAGATAGAAGTGAATCAATCTTCATTTTTAAGGAAAAACATTTTTTTTTTAAGGGAAAAATATTTGTTTTCAGTACACTTGACCATTACATTTCTACAATCCATGTAAATTGAATCTAATTTCTTCTAAAAACAACTACTTGACCTTACATTTTCAAGGCACTGCTTCTAGAAATAATTACTTTTACAAACATTTTGTTTCAACAATCCATGAAAATTGAGACTAATTGCTTCTAGAAATAACTACTTGACCTTTTGAAATGAAAGTGTCTGCAAGATAGCCCTCAAAATGCAATTGGATTGTTTAAATCATATTTTATTAGAAATTGACCACAATTTCCCTTTGATACATTTGACATGCTAACACAATGGGAAAATCAAACTAGCTTCAAATCATAGTTAAAAAAATCAAATATTCATTAACATAATGAGTAATAAAAGTTAAAAAATGTAAATATTAAATGTTTTTATAAAATATGTGAAGGACTTAAGACTACACCGAGAGGTAATGCCTTCCACGCATTAGGTATTTTTGGTGCACCAAGTAACCTAGGCGGCCAAATGGCTTGCTTAGGTAGGGGTCCCACGAGGGGGGCTTAAGCTCTATAGATTGTGATCAAATTTGAAAGAAAAAAGTATAGAGGAGTAATAGTCATTTATTTAGTCATTTTTATTTGTTTGACCAATTATTTAGTTGTGATTTTACCCAATGACCAAATTAGTCATTTATTTAGTCATTTATACTTGTGAATTGCAAAAAAAAAAAGAATTTAGTCATTTTTAGTCACATGACTAAAATTTTTAGTCACATGACTAATTTTTTTAGTCATATAGTATTTTATTTTCCAAATTATACTAGTGATATAAGAGCTATTTAATTGAGAAATTGGTGGACTATTTCCATAACTCTTTGCAATATGAAAACTCACAATGTTTGAGACACAACTTCTCACCAAATCCTATACAATTCCTTACAAATCTATGACCCTCTTCAAGCATTTAATCAACTCCTTGAGTTAAAGAAAAAATAGAGCCATACATTCAATTGGACAACTAAAGATAAATGAGAACACCATTCCAATTTTCATTTATAACTTGAAAAAAAGATACAAAAGAGAGTATTTGTTTTAGAACTAAGATTTGTTTTGATATCTATAGCTTCTATAAACCCAATTTAATACTACTACATATAGGACTCATACCCAAGACAATATACTATCTTATTCATTCAAATTGTACCATAGAAAATTGGACCCTCTTGAGAAAAGAGACAATTTCACACATAATTAGACCCACTTTTGGTTCCCTTCACATCATTTCCCTTCAAAACAAAATTTTTAAGTCCCTTAGACCCATTAATTTTGATCTAGAGGCCTGTTTCACCTCAAAAATAACATAAAACCCAACAAAAAAAAATTAATTATATCATACCCTGACAACCCACATTCAAATAGTAGTAGTGGGACCCATTTTCTACCTTGGCCGAATGAGTCTCCTTTGAGGAAAAAGTCAAAATTAAGCAGGAATTTAATCAACTTAACTTTTATTTCTAGTAAATGTCAGCCTCTTAGGTCAAATTAACTAGGAAATAAGGTGTTGTTTCATATAAATTCTCATTTAAAAACATTTCACACATCTTTCATCATCTTTTTATGGGTATGTGCATGATCATCATGGAAAAAACAGTCCCTTAAGTGGCAAAAAATTTAGAAAAATCAGAGTTAGACAACTTGACATAAAAATTTGAATAAGTTATCTATATTATTTCAAAAATATGTAAGAATAGAATCTATAGAAAATTGAATATAGTTTCTAAACTACTAGGTTTGTTTAAAAAAATAAAAAATCTATTTGGTGAAAATTTGAAATTTCAATGTAGTGGTACTTAAATTTCAGGGAAAAAATAAGAAGTATGTGTCTGTCTGACCACCCTAACCACAATAAAATGATAATATTTTTTTATAATATTTTAGATATAAGTAGAGGACTCATGCCCCGATGTGATGCATATTTTTTTGTAATTTTTTTCCAAGTAAATAATTAATTATGAATTTTTTATTACAACTTTTAAAAAAATATAAAAACCCATATGTCTGACCACCTTAACTTGGTCAAAACTTCATGAAATTCAATTTTTCTTTTTTTAATCCTATAGTATGCAAAGCATAGAATGTGATGCATGTTTTGGATTCAAAAAATGTGATACTAATTGAAAGCTATAGATATTTTTCAATCACCCTATTAATCATGACTTTAGTCATAATTTGAATAGAGAATGAATAATAATTACTTATTAAATTCAAAGTAAAGAATAATTTATATCGGTGGAAAGATGAGAATCGCCTTTAAAAACCCTTTTTATTTCATCAATCTTGGGTAAAAAAATAGTCGTCAGCCACATACCCATCATATTGCCACTTTTTGGCCCATCATGATCCTACACATACCCTTATCATCTCTCAAGAGTAATTTTTAGAGTTAATTCTTCCACAATAAGTTTCATTAGAAAAATTTAAACTTTTAAGGAAGCAAACTAGGGTTTTTGCAGGTCTTGAAGGTCACTCATCTTGTCAAGATCCAAAATTGCAAAGGGTTGATGATGGATTCCTATGGTGAATCATGAATAAATCTAGGGTGAAGAGGTGCATCTAGCGACCAAATCATGCCTAAAGAATTGGTTTCCTATTGATTACATCTTCCATTTTCACTCTATCTTCAAATTAAGGTTTGCATCTTGTTTGTTTATCGTTTACATGCCATTTCATTCCTAATTTGCATGTGTTGTAAGCTTTCTAGGGTTGAGATCTTACATCATATAGATCATTCTTCAATGTCTTATTCTAGAGCAATAGAATAGGATTATTCTTGTATTTCAACTCCTCCTAGTCTTTAACACTTCTAAGACTAGGGTTTACTCATATTTTTCTCTATTCAAGGTTTAATTACCAAAATAAGGGTTTGACTTAGGAAAACTATTCATTAGACAAACATTTTCAAGCTATTTTGTAGGAATTTTTCAAGATCCAAGATTGGGTATCTGTAAAAAATTGTTGTACAGGTGTCAAGGTCTAGAACAAAATTTTGAAGTTGTAGAAATTCCTAGGTGGATTGGTTCTCCATTCTTGGAAAATGAGTCCCTCTTGAGGAGAAAAAATGAGTCAATTTTAGATCTAGATTTTCAACTATCAAAAAATAGATTTAGTGTAGAAAAGTCTTGATCTAATAATTATTCACCCAAGGTGGCGAATGAGTCCTCGTCTACCTAAATCCAAGCTCCATTAGTTTTATACATTGTTCTTTAGTCATTTACAGTCTACGAGGTGCACATATTATAAGAAGAAACTTTCTATTTAGCTTAATTTGCATTTTTGTTCATTCTTTCGTGCTTTCTGCATATCACAGTGTGTTTTCAAACTTAATGTAAATCTTATTTTTGCATTTGTTTTCGTTCATTTAAGTTAGTACTTTTCATTTACTTAACTTCATTTTAAAGGTTAGAGAACATCACACATAACATTATTTGAATGAACTAGTTTGCATTTTTCACCTAATTCTCTCCTTTTGGGTGAAAAACCCTAGAAGAGTTAGCAAAGTCCTAAGAGCCAAAAATCTATAGCTCATTTTGGTGAACCTGAATCTTGAACATAACATAATTTTTATTTACATTTCTAATTGCATCTTAGGTCTTCATTAATTCATAATCTTGCATTTTTTTACATCTTTAGGATTCTTAAACATTGCATTCGTGAAAGCATTACTTAGATCTCCTTATTGCATTGCATTCCATTCAATGATTTCAACATATTTTATTTAAATTATGTTCATGCATTTTATAGATTTGAAAATATTGACAAAAAAAATTAAAATAAAAAAATTCTTAAAAAATGCATCTGCTAAGATTGATTCACCACCTAGGGTGAATCAATCCCTCTACAATTTTGCATCAACATTTCTAGATTTTAATTTCTTGCATTGCATCTTTCTTTTTTATGTCATTATCATTCTATTATAGTTCAATTATTATTTTTTCTTAGCATTAAGTTCATTTCTTTTCATGGACTTTATGGATAGTCTTAGACTTTTGCAAGTTCCATTTTTAGTAATATTTTGTAGTCCTTTTAGATCAACCTACATTGAGGAAACTCTCAAAAATATCCATAACCAATCACACATCACATCAAATGATCCAACTAAACACATAATTCAAATTCAAAACATCTCATTTGAGCCACTTAGTAGTGATGATGTTGATAACTTAGATGAAGCCCATAAGGGCATCCTCTCACTCACTTCATCCTTTAATGCTTACAATGAGAAAACTAAACCCCTTAATGATAAAATTCCCCTCAAACCTTTTGATTGTGATGAATTTAATTTGTTAGATGAAGCCCTCCAAGACTTCATCTCGCATAAGCCATCCATTAAGTTTTGTGGTAGCCAACTCATGCTCCCAAATGTTAACAATTCTAGTGCTTTTCTTGAACATCCTAAGCCAATTGACGATTGTTTATCTCTCAAACCTTTTAGTAGTGATGATTTGCATGTGCTAGATGAGTCTTTTCAAGGCTTCATCTCATCTAACTGATTCACTTTGGTTTTCTTTGAGACCCCTACAATCAAATACATTATTGTAATTCAACCTAAACTTATTGTATACCCAACCTCACATTTGCTTCACCCCTCTAAGTGACCCCAGTACACCCTTTACCCACCTAACACTAATTTATTGTAGGAACCTAGTAATGATACTATTTCTCATACATATAACACTTGAAACAACCCACAACTACCACAACCACCTCCACCTTCCTTACCTTTAACTAATTCTCCTAGTTCTTCTCACTATAACCCACACACCAAGGCATATGATCTTGTTTAACAATTAAAGAACACTCTTGACAAAATTTCCCTTTGGGATTTGCTTCAAACCTCACCAAAATATAACAACCTTCTCCAAACCACTCTATATCAAATCACAATTCCTCCTTGTACCACTCTAAATGATGTCATAGCTCTCATCCAAAAAAACAATCTTGACATTACTTTTCACCACCATGAACTCCCTCCTTTGGAGTCGCACAAACAATATGATTCCTTTATGATAATTTCTTGATTCAATTGGATAGGTATCAATGACACTCTCATAGATAATGGATTTTCCCTTATTTTACGTAGTGTGAGTCTCCTTAATCACTTAAAATTTGATCAGTCATAAATAATACCTAATTTTGTCTTTATTCAAGGATTTTATAATACAACAAATCAACCACTTGGGATAATTACTTTACCTATTACGGTTGGGGTGGCTACTTTGCAAACTTTGATTCAATTAATTCCTTACAATATTTCATATAATCTTATTTTAGGATAACCATGGATTCATGAGATGAATGTAGTGCCTTCAACCCTTCATCATCTCATGAAATATGTCTACAACAATCACATTTATCAAATTGAAATAGATCTCAAGCCTAAAAGTTGCTCACACCTTGAAAAAGAGGTTACAAGTCCTTTGAAAACATTAATTTCAACCTCTAAAATATATCCTCTTAAAATTATACATAATGATACAGAGACAATATCTAAATTATTTGGTGACGATTGGGGATCCTTAGAATTCACACCCTTGTTTATGGGAAAATATATCCTCACACAAAAGAAAGATACAAAACAAGAAAAACCAACAATCGTGTTCACTCAAAACTATGAAAAATCATCTCAAGCATCCATCTCCTACAATATTGATGACAATGCAACATACACAAAAATTTTTGATGAGATAGATTACCAATCCCCACCTACCCTATGCAAAATGGAAAGAATTTATGGAAAAGGCTATAAATCTATAAAATAATTAGGCTATACTGGAAAAAGGGTGTGGAAAATATGAACAAGGAATTCATGTCCCTATTGAACCCAATACACAAGAAACAAAGTCTAGATTGGGATATTCATTTTCTAAAATGACCAACGCTACTCAACAACCATCTTTAAACATTAACATTATCACATGTCACCTGTAATACAAACTTACAATCAAACATCCTAATTTACTTGATATAACCTTGTCACTTTCTTGGATGTATGTTGATAGTGATGAGGCTTTGAAAAAAATGTTGGGAATTTATGATACCCCATCCTCGCTTACATGAAACACATCTTTGTGCTTTGAACGTTACTGAGCAAGAAGCCAGTGATATCACTAAAGAGTTTTCTAAATCTAAAAGTCCTAAATTCAATGCACTCCCTTTAGGAGATATAATTGATGTGATAATGTACATTCATTATAAAGATAAATTTATTAAGATTGGGAAGTTCCTTTATGACAAGGAACAAGAAGATACAACCACTTTACTTCATGATTTTTCCTGAAATTTTTTGCTTGGAAATATTTTTATATGCCAAGAATTGACCCATAAATTGTGATGCATAACATTGTCCTTGTTGGACATGCTAAACCCATCCATCAAAAGATCCACAAAATGAAGCCTAATGTAGCCTTGCATGTTAAGGAAGAAATAAAGAAACTTGTTGATGCAGGCTTTATTAAACCTATTGATTATTCTCCTTGGATCTCAAACATTTTCACAATTACAAAACCTAATAATCGTATTAGGATATGCACAGTTTTTTGAGACTTGAATAAAGCCTCTTTAAAATATGATTTTCTGCTTCCTAATATAGACATGATCATGGATTCAACTACTAGACATGCTTTGCTTTCATTCATGTATGTATTTTCTGGTTATAATCAAATCCTTATTAATCCTCAAGATCAATACAAAACCACCTTTACAACTATTTGGGGAATATTTTGTTGGGTGGTGATGCCCTTCGGTTTAAGGAATGCTGATGCAACTTATCAGTGTGTAATGACATTAATATTTCATAATTATATTCACAAAATTTTAGAAGATTATGCCAATGATATCCTCGCTAAATCGTTAACATAACAAGGCAATGTCAATGTCCATAAAAACTTTGAACCCATAAAATGATACAACATTCGATTAAATCCTAAAAGATGTGTCTTTGGTGTAGATAGTGGTAAAATTCTAGGGTTTTTCATATCTCGTAGAGACATTGAGGTGGAGACAAAGAAAATTGATGTAATCATTAACACGCCACCTCCTCAAAATATTTCTTAGTTGCGTACGTTACAAGGTTGAATTCGATATATTCATCATTTCATTGCATCTTTAGCCGATCACACATTACATTTCATGCATATCCTTAAAAAGGGTGTCCCTTTTGATTGGGATGTGGATTTTAAATAGGATATTGAGACTCTAAAGGAATACTTAGCCACTCCACCTATTTTACAACCTATCGTGTCACACAAACTGTTTCTCTTGTACATTGCTGAATCTACCCATGCTCTTGTAGCATTGTTGGCTCAACATGGTGATTATGGTAAAGAACGCCATGTTTTCTACATTAGCCACACCTCAATTAAATATGAGACATGATATTCACCAATTGAAAAACAATGTTTGGCTCTTGTATTCGCTACTAGTAAGTTGCAACATTATTTACTAAATGTTGAAGTATAAGTTGTCACAAAGTTTGATCCTCTTAGATAACTTCTCAACAAAACCGATCTTTCAAGATGCTTAACTAAGTGGGTAATTTTGTTAACTAAGTTTTTCCTTAAATATTTTTCCCAAAAAAGAAATCAAAGTCCAATCCTTAACCGATCACTTAGCTAATGCTCCTTCACCTTCTTCTTTACCTACTCCTGATTCCTTTCCTAATGATCATGTCTTATCCATTGAAATTAAACAATGGGAGTTATTTTTTGATGGATCTAAGTGTAGAACAAGTTTTGGTGCTGGTGTGATCCTAATTCCACCTAATGGAAAACCTATTCCCTTATCATATTCATTAAATTTCCTATGCAAAAATAATATAGCTTAGTATGAGGCATTGATCATTGGTTTGCAAGCTACTTTATCTCTACATACTAAACATATTAAGATCTTTGGTGATACACAATCATTCATCAAAAAAAAAAAAGGAAGATATCAAACTAAACATGAAAAATTATTAAATTACAAGGATCTTATAATGAGATTATTAGAAAAATTTGACTCATTCACCATTGATAACATCCCATGCAAAGAAAACCAACATATGGATGGAATGGTGAATGTAGCTTCTCTCATATCCCCACTCAATCCTACCACCAATTTCAGCTTTATTATCCATCCCATCACCAAACCTTTGATTGATACTCCACTAGAAGACATTTTGGTGATAACTCATGATAGTTTGTGTGAACGGCACGATATCAAATACAACTACCTAAAAGATGATACCATTTATGAACCTACCACAATGAATACTCAAAAGCATTTATGTAAACTCACAACTAAATATGTCATCCTTCTCAACATGTTGTATAGAAGATCTTTCAATGGTCTCCTATTATGTTGTCTTAAAAGTTCCAAAATCCATATAGCGCTTGAATAGGCTCATGTTGGTGCTTGTGGAGGTCATTATGGAGGTCGCTCATTATTGCAAAAACCTATTCATATGGGTTATTATTGGATACATATGGAGAAATATTGCTTCACCTATGTTAAACAATGTCACAAATGTCAAGAGCTAGCAATTTGATCCACACTCCTGCTGCTGAGCTTCATGCCAATGTGCACATTTGGTCATTTTTAGTATGGGGGTTGGATCTTATTCAAAAAAAATCACCAGCTTCTTCCACTAGAAATATGTTTATTATAACCACAATGGACTATTTCACAAAATGGGTGGAAGCTATTCCCCTTCGCTCTACAACTGTTGAAGCAATTTGTCGTTTCATCTTGGAACACATAATTGCTTGCTTTGGGCTTCCTTCCATAATATTTTTAGATAATTGAACACCATTTAAGAATAACAAAGTTCAAAAATTTCTTGAAATTTTTAATATTCAACATTGTTTCTCTACACTGTATTACCTGCAATCCAATGGACAACCTAAGAATACTAATAAACTTCTTGAACAAGTTCTTAAGAAAAATATCAGCAATAATCATAAAGACTGGCATACACAATTGTCTTATGCACTTTGGGCTTATCAAACTAATGTTCAATCATCCATATGAAATCCCATTATAGCCTTTTTTTTGGTACTGATGCAATTATTCCCTTGGAGTTGGAAATTCCTACTTTGTGAGTTTCTCTCGAAGATCTTTTTGACACTGACACTTATAGAGAACAATGATTACATCAACTTGAGATGCTCGATGAACAGAGCATTAATGCTCTTGAAAATATCCAAGCTCACATTAAACCATTACAACATAACACAACATTCATGTTATCCCTCGATCATTTTATAAAGGTGATTTTGTTCTTATTGAAAATCAACGAAATACTAGTGCTGACAACGAAGAAAAATATAAGTTCAGCCCTAATTGGTTGGGACCTTATGTAGTTGATACCAACTATGGGTCTAGTACTTATCTCTTAACGCATCTTGATGGAATGTCCCTTAGGGAACCTATTAATTTTTTGCATCTGCATTGGTATTATCTCTAATGCCCTTTGAATAGTATGAGTGGTATAGCAGTGATGTTTAAAGTTATTTGATATCCTAAATTTTACATTTCTCTATTCTTAACAATTAAATTTCTATTTATCATGAACACTGAGGTAATTATTTAAGTTCATTTTATAATTTCTTTAGGATTCATACTATTCACCCTCTTGTTGTGTTAAATTAAATCCCTATTGGTGTATTTAATTTAGCATCTTCTTTTTCATTTATCAATGTTGTATCTATGATAAAACTGAAATATGTTTTATGATAGATCACATCATTCCTGTTAAATCACGAAGAGATTAATTAAATAATTTGTTTTTACCATAAGTCATTTAATTAATCACATAGAATTACACATCATCATAAACTCAAAGTGTGCATGTATATATATATCAAAGTTTTATGTACATCTCAGAATCATATACAATGTCATAATGGTCTATGAGAGCTAGACCCCTCTAGGTCTTGCACTCATGATCCGGTCCTTGGTCATCACAAGATGGTCATGTCTGATCATGATCACACATTTCCCACTCTCAATGCATACTCCAAACCCTATACTCAACCAAAACCTATAAGCCACTCACTCATCTACCATCTGATTCCTCTCCCCTCATGTCTGTGCCAGCTCTTCCTATAGCCTCCCTACCTTTGTTGAGGTTTGTACTGAATATAGTGCACTCTCAACCCAACAAAGTCATCTCCTCACACTCTCATATGCTTCCCATAATCTCATGAAAGGTCTAAGAGTCTCTGGCTCCCCCTCCATGATTGGTGGGGACATGTAATCTGGATCCATCTCCTCCTTGATGGATGCATAAACTATGTTAGTAGTATCCTAATGATAGAACTCTCACTAGTCTCTCGTCACTCTTGCAAGATAGACAATGTACACAATCGGTAACACATCATCATGGTATATATATAAATAAAGCATAAATCACTAAAATACATGCATAAAATCAAATATCATCACCTGTGTCTCTAGATGCCTGAGGAATGTCAACCTCCTCATTTCTTGGGGGCATGGAGGATACATTCCTAGCCTCTTTCTGACTATGAGTGTTATGTATACTATAGTTACTACCTATGATCTGGTCTTATAAGTATCTGATGGTTCTCCATCCTCATACTGATCCCCAAAAGCTACCTCATCATCCTCACTTAGGGGTGGCTCCTCCTCATCATAATAATCCTTCTCCTTATCAACCTCTCCTTTCTATTCCTCATAATCAAGATCCACCTCATACTAGTACTCCTCATCGATAATATCTATAAAAATTTATGTCAGCCTATACTGTACCTCCTCTGCTCTCTCCTTTGGCTCAGCACCCTCATCGATTTCTACCTCTACATCACCTAAAGGAGAAACATTAGGGAACACAGGAATTAGTTGTAAATATGACCACCACTACTCATTCTTGTATGTGCTACTAACATCATCAACATTGGAGATCAGTGGTTGGTAATGATTTGAATCATCAAAATCACTCTCTCGCGCATGATTTATCATCAGAAAAATAGTGCGACCTAGTCTTTGGGCACTTTGCATTGATTTTCAAATGAAGGTGCAAGCCCTTGGTGGTATCTACACCTATCCAAATTGTCGCATGACTTTCCCATAATAGAATGGTTGTACAATGTAGTCATGCCTCCTTGCTATATATCTATCCATCTACATCCTCTGTAAATGTTTGGTGGGATCTGGCAACTATTGAGTGAGTAGGTAAGGCCTCCATAGGATCTTGTCCTCCTCCAACCGATTGAATCTCACCCTCCAAAAGTGTAAATCACCATACTACCATAATTGTCACAAAGGATAGTCGAATGCTCATGGATAGCCCATAGCTATAGTACAAGGGTATTTGATAGACCTAGTAAATGTGATATGCTCAAGGCACCACACCTATAGAAGTCTACATTGGACCATATTTTCAATCTCTCAAAATACAAACCATCCAACATCATAATAAAAGTGTGCTAGAATGTAGTATCCCTAGGCATAAACTATCCTCTACTCGCACATCCCTTGTATCAGGTGTACCAATCCCCCATCCAAGTGTGTCACTCATCCATTTATATTAAGAACCAATACCACTATGTGCATCATAATCTATCTAACCACAAAATCTCATGAATACAACATGGGAAGATCGATCCACACTCTAACCCTCTCATCATGTACAGTTCCATCTAAACAATACTAAATATCTCTCTTCTTCTCCTGGAATGATTGATCCCCCCATAAATACATTTGTACTCCCCAAATTGGAACTTGAAGAATACAGTGTACATCCTCAAGTGTGATAGACATTTCCCCAATGAGAAGATGAAAGTTAAGGGTATCTACATCATAATACTTGCACAGAGCCATCAACATGGAAACATGGTATCTCATGGGTGGCATAAGATATGCCCAATAGATACCCACTGACTTTAAATGCTCTACATCTGACATTGATAGCACTGGCACATGATCTCTCAGAATTGTGAGTTGTCTTCCCCCTAGCCATTGTGGTGACTAGGTGGGGAACTATCAAAATCATCACAAAATGCTCTAAATTTTATCCAATATCTTCAATTTTCACATTATTCATCAAGCAAATGAGCTAAAGTCAACCTATTGTGCTTCCCTAATGGCCTTGGACACTTTAGAACCCTTTTAGGACATTTCACAAAGAAAGAGGGACACTTCACAAAGAAATGGGATACTTTGTGAAGAAATGGGACACTTTATGAACAAATGGGACACTTTATGAACAAAAGGGACACTCTACAAACAAATGGGACACATTGCAAAAAAAGGGAACACTTTGTGAACCTTTTTGCAAGAACCTTAAATTCACCTATCTATGCATAAAAAATCATTAAATCATCATAAAATCACAAGGAAAAAGTTATAGAATTGACTCGCCTCATGATACAAATCACCATGTACCACCTACTCATGAAGATCATCCAGCTGTGAAGGTGTGTAATCCCATCTAATGTTTCTTGTTCACATGGCTATATTGCTACCTTGATTCCACCTTTTTAAAGTAAGCAGAATAAAGGGGGCGCATATATCTACATTTGAATTAGATTCCTAAGAGTCAGATAAAAGGATTTTTGAGCAGTTAACAAATGTGTGTTGTAGGATGTAGTTCCTAATGTTGTGGTTGTATAGATAACTACACTGGGGGCTTCGTTCTCCTGTATTTCTGAAAATGTATCCTTTTATGTAGTAAGGTGCATCATTTATAGTCATTTAGCTTACATATGCACATAGAGTCATATGGGCTATAAATTGGGGGCTAAATGTGTCATAGAAAATTGGACACTCTTGAGAAAAGAGACAATTTCATGCATAATTAGACCAACTTTTAAGTCCCTTCAAATCATTTCATTTCAAAAAAAAATTAATAGGCCCCTTAGAGCCATTAATTTTGATCTAGAGGCTCATTTCACCTGAGAAATAACATAAAATCTGAAAAACAACATTTAATTACATCATACGCTGACAATCCACCTTCAAAGAGTAGTAGTGGGACACATTCGCCACCTTGGGCGAATGAACCCCCTTTGAGGGAAAATTCAAAATTAAGTAAGAATTTAATCAATTTCACTTTTATTTCTAGTAAATGTCAGCCTCTTAGGTCTAATTAATGGAAAAATAAGGTGTTGTTACTTATAAATACTCATTTCAAGTCATTTCACACCTCTTTCATCATCTTTTTTATCATCTCTTAAGAGTAATTTTTAGAGTTAAGTATTCCACAACAAGTTTCATTAGCAAAAGTTGAAGTTTTAGGGCAGCAAACTAGGGTTATTGTAGGTCTTGAATCCCACCCCTCTTGTCAAGATCCAACATTGTAAAGGGTTGAAGATTGATGTCTATGGTGAATCATGAAGAAATCTAGGGCGAAGATGTGCAACTAGCCACCAAACCATGTCTGACGAATTGGTTTCCTATTGATTTCATCTTCCATTTTCACTCTATCTTTAGATTAAAGTCTACATCTTATTTTGTATCACTTACATGTCATTTCATTCCTTCTTTTCATTTGTTTTAAGGTTTCTAGGGTTGAATTATTACATCATATAGATCATTCTTGCATGTATTATTCTAGAGCAATAAAATAGGATTATTGTTATATTTCAACTCCTCCTAGTCTTTAACACATATAAGACTAGGGTTTACTCAAATTTTTCTATATTCAAGATTTAATTACCCAAATAGGGGTTTGACTAAGGAAATCCACTCATTTGACAAACATTTTCAAGCTATTTTGCAAGAATTTTCTAAAGTCTGAGATTAGGTATCCATCAAAAATTGTTGTATAGGTGTGAACGTACAGAACAAAATTATGAAGTTGTAGAAATTCCAAGGTGGAACGATTCACCATTATTGGTCAATGAGTCCCTCCTAAGGTTAAAATTGAGTTAGATTTAGATCCAGGTTTCTAACTGTCAAAAAATAGATTTTGTGCAAAAAAGTCTTGATCTGGGACTAGTTCTCCCAAGGTGGTGAATGAGTCCCAGTCAACCTAAAGTCAAGCTTCATCAGTTTTCCAGATTGTTCTTCAGTCATCTACAGTCTACTAGGTGCACATATTCTAAGAATCAACTTTTTGATTAGGTTAATTTGCATTTTTATTCATTCTTTCATGCCTTTTACATATCACAACATGTTTTCAAACATAATGCAAATCTTAGTTTTGCATTCATTTTTATTCATTTAAGTCAGTCAATTGCATTTAGTTAACTTCATTTAGGTTAGACAACATCACAAATAACATTATTTGAATGAACTAGTTTGTATTTTTGGCCTAATTCTCTCCTTTTAGTTGAAAAACCCTAGAAAAGTTAGAGAAGTTCTAAGAGCCAAATATCTAGAGTTCACATATTTTCTACAATATGCCTCCTAGCTTAGCCTCTACCTAGACTATTACCAAACTTAGAAATTGAACTGCCTGCAATGAACCCTGAAATAAATTTTATAAATCAAGGGAGTAACAAGCATCTGAGTCAAATGCAATTACATTTCAAATGCATTTCATTGAATCAAGAAAAAATTCAATTACATTTTATATTTTCCTTGAATGGTTGCTTTAAATAATTTACCAAGCAAGGGAAACAAAATTTAGACCATTTTCTTTAGAAGAGCAATTTGATGCCGCTAAAAACACCATTAGATATCAATCAACCTTTACATTCCATACCCATGCAAACCAAAAATATCTTCATGATACCAGCCCAAAGGCATCCTTAGTTAGCACAAAAGAAAAAAACCCACATATGTAGAAAGTGCAATAATGACCACCATAGCAAGATTAGTACCAACACAAAAATTAGGACCTGGATAGCAATTCCTTCAATAAGAACCAAAACGAGCACCAAAACCATAGCCAAAGTAGATGGCCAACATTCTTAGTTGTTTTTAAAGAACCAAATAGATCTCACCAAGTACCTATGAGCTTGCAAGACTCAATTCTAAAATACTTCAGAGATATTTTTCCAATGAATGAGATGAAGCAACAATGCTTCTCCTCCTACACTTTAGGCTCTACAAGACTTGAGAGGGTAATCCCACAATGTTTAATATATGACTTTCCTAGACAATTTTCTTGCATACTATATAACAAAGTAGATATATTCCCATCAAAGGCTACATAGATTAAATCGTTCAAGAAATTTGAAATTGCTTAAGACAATTTAACATGTAAAGTTGAGAATATCATGCAACACCAACCACAATGAAAGGTAGATAAATTATAAAGTATTTAAGAATAGTGTTCTCAAATTGGATAACTAGGACCATGGGAAATGCATATAATACTTAATATTAGTTCCATATCTCTTAGATAGGAGTCAAAACAAAGAAAACTGAACTGTAAGGTGAATTTAATCCTAAAAATCTATGATCTACATGATATTTCCTTGAAATTCACAAATTAATGCTTAGATTTTACCACCACTTATCAAATCCATTACATGAGTATACAAATTCATTATTTACTCAAATATTTTTAACTAATCCATTGAATTAAGCCTAAAATAAAATATACATCAAATCATAATAACAATGAAGATTAAGGAAATGATCCTTGATCATATTTTCATTAATAATTCAGATGCAATGTGTAGATGGAGAGATAATAAAATCTAAGGATTTGCATTATTGTTTAGGTATGTTTATAAACCATACAATTAACAAAATTCACTCGCTAAACACAAAACTTAAGATACAAACTTCAAACATGTTCTCCCTGTGTTTATAATTTGCATAATTCAAATCCAAAATTCAATAAGAGACCCTTAATAATGGACATGAACTCCCTTTTATGAGAACAAGGCAGGAAAACAAGTTTATAACCAAAATTACTCATGTCACATTCTAGTTGGACCGCTACAACACATATTCCCTATTCAATTATATTTGCATTTTCAATTGGAGGGAACACACATCAGACAAAGATTATCCATTCACTGAAGAAAATAGAACTGCCTTCCAAAATGAAATTTATTTGAAAGGATTAACCTTCTTACCATTGTAGAAATTTCATTCCATTGAGAAAAATTTAAAAAATGGTGTAAAGGTGGCAATGGTGAACCAACATCCAAGTTAGCATCAACATCAATCCAAGTTATCACTAATTAGAATTTATTTGTTATATCATGAATTGGGATAAACATATGTTTATGCATTATAATTTTTGAGGCTAGACCTATACTATACTTGACCAAATATATGTATTCTCCATCCTTGTATTCACAAATCAAATTCATTGAAAAATACTCTCTTTCACTTCTCATATTCAGCATCAGATGGCCAATTGAAATCAATGATTTCATCCATCTTCTTCCTATGTGAAGAGTACTTTTTCATTACTGAATTGGATTCCTTATCAAAATCCTCAAGAAATTTGATGATGAAATACAATTTCTCTAGAGCATCTTTCACTATATAATTGTCAACCTTCTAAAAAATAAGAGCTTCTTGATAGACAATTGTACTTTCTACCTAGTCCTTCCACATTTCTAGGGGTTAACCTCATCATGGGTATGTTGAATATATGGAAACAATGTTAAATATGCTTCATCATACTTAGCCTTCAATTCTTTTATTCTTTATTCTAAATGGGCAACATACACTTGAAACTTTTGTTCCTTAACCTCACTAACAAATTCATAAGTTGGGACCACCCTTGGATATCTATCCTCCTACTACTTAGCCGCAATTGCCATAAATCTCAAATTCTCATCCTTAGGAATCCATTTGTCTAGAATTGGATTAGCCAATTCCTTATCCCTTTGAGATAACCTTATCACTCATAGCATCAAAGAGCAGTGTAAACACCATAAATCTGAAAAATAGCTCAGACTTCAAAACACATTAGCATGTTAGTTCAAACTATGCAAATACCATAGTGCTCCTATGAGATAATCTATCATTTCTCACAATGTAAATAAAACAACTAAATAAAAACATAAAAGAGCATAATGCATACCTATCCCACAGTGGATTGGTGATTCTATGGAAAGAATCCCTTTCCCAATCCTTCGCTAAGCTAAATGATGCAATGCCTGGAGTTAGAGTGGATGGAAAAAATTAGTTCTCAATTGAAGGCACTGACTTTGCATGAGATTGTAGATCAAGTCGTGTAGGATTTGTTGAAGAATGAAGCCTTCATTTATAGATTTTCAAATTGTAAGAGAGATCAAAATAGAGCAATGTGGGATAATGATTTGGCCAATGGGATGAGGCCACTTGTCACATTGTGATAGGTTGAGGAATGAGCACATTTTGGCCAATGTGCCAAAGATGGGGAGATTCAAATTTGAATTTGAGAGTTAAATGTTGAGTTTGACTTGTGCAAGAGACATGTAAGAGCCATGTAAGAGCTCATAAATTCTTTGTTGGGTGTACATTTCCACTTTTTTTTTTAATTCAAAATTGAGGGAATATTCCCAAAATATGCTATGTTGATGGAAAATACTCATTTTATAAATGAATTAAAATTCTTTATTGGCACAAGTGGGAAAAGCTTGAGGATGTGATGGGTGGTTAGATTAGTTTAATCAGGATTATATTAGCTTAGATTATGATTAGATGCTTTTGACTTATTTGATTTAAATACTTTGATTTATTTAAATCAAAAGGGATGGAAGGTGATTTTAGATTTAATTAAATAAAGGTTTGATTTATTTAATTAAAAGGATGATGATGATAGAGTTAATTTATTTAATTTTAAATTAATGACCTTAGGAGATTGAGTTTAGTTTACCTGATGAATGGATGAATATGAATTAATTAAGTGAATGATGTTAATTTTGCATGTCTACATTTTTCCCCTCTTTGAAGCAATGTACTTGTTGTGTTGGTTCAAAGAATAAACTTTCCACGAACAAAATTCAAAAATTTTCTGATTTTTTCGGATGCCCCAGTGGAAAGAAGTACACTAGTACATTTCCCCCTTGAGAGATCGAGTGAAAAGATTCTATTTGAGGGTCAATCTCATGATAAAGAGGTTCAAAATGGATGGTTATGGATGATGATGCAAATGAGATGGTTTTAAGATGCTTAGAATAACAAATCTATATTATCCTAAACAACTTAAATGATGATATATGATGTGAGATGGATAATATTGATGATGTGATATGCTATGATTATGAAAATGTATGATTTATGAAAATATATGATTTATGAGATGCTTAGACTAACAAATCTATATTATGATGATGAACATGCATGTCAGATGATATGCATAATATTGATGGTTTGTGGATGTAGGATGGATGCACTGGTGATGATGATTAGCTATTCATGAGGTGATGTTAGTGTGGATAAGAAGAAATCAAGTGATGACAAGAGGATCCAAAAAGTCCTTGATCTGACGAGACTTTATTCGAGATGATGATGATGATAGATGATGATTTGCTTATCAGGGATTGGGATTTTAAAAGGGATACTTACCTTATGTTTGATAACACACATAAGTATGATGCATCAAGGTATATAGAACTAGGATGGTGTTGTACCTAGTACGATGGAATTTGACTCAAAAAATAGATAGGAATATTCTTGTTCACACTTGACATACAGAAACCTTGCTAGGACATACCTAACAAAGCAAGTATTTGCCAAGTTATTTTACAAGAGCTTCCAACAAGCACAGCAGACAAAAGATAATGATCATTTCCCCATTCCTATCTCTCTAAATCCTTCATTCGGATAACATCAAGAGGTCCTTGGAATGAGCAAAATAAGATAAATCAAAAGAAGAGATCAAGTATGCAAACAAGCCAATGTTCTTCATACCTCTAGGCAAAGGGATTTGTTTTGATAGGATAAGAATCCAAGGTGATATCCAAAATGATGCCCATTGTCAGAATGATATATCTTAGGACATGCATTGTATAGGATGATGATGGGTTGATAAGTTTATTGATAGGTTGTTGATATAAGGTTGATTTACATGTTTGAAAATGATCAAGAGTTTAATTTTTCATTTAACAGTTTTTCATTTGCTTTTGATTTTACAATTGAAGCTTTGCTTTTGCCAATTGTTGTGATTGTTTCTATTTGTTTTGCCAAAGGGTGAGGGTGATTGATTACTTTATTATGGATGATTGATTATCGTGGGTGAAAGTGAAATGGAACAGATGAATTTTTTCAAATATTTGGATGTTTTGACATGTTTGGAATGTTTTGAGGCTTTTTTGGGTTTTTGGATTTTTCAAATGTTTTGATTTTTTATTTTTTTTTTCAAATGCTTTTGATTTTGATGTTTTTAAATTTTTGGATTTTGATTTTTTTAAATGTGTTTGATTTTTGTTTTTGAATGTTTTTGGTTTTTGTGTTTTTTGAATGTTTTTGGATTTTGTGTTTTCCAAATGTTTTTGGATTTTGTGTTTTTTGAATGTTTTTATATTTTGATGTCTCAGGGGCCGATCAAAGTTTAGCCTTCCCTACGTTTAAGCTCAGAGACGATGCAGTGCAAATTCCAATGTTTTTGATGTTTTCTTTTTTTTTAGTGTTTTTGGATTTTTTATATGTTTTGAATTTTTTGGGATTTTTGCATGATTTTGACATTTTGGATATAGACATATGTGATGATATTAGTGTTCTGTTTGGGATTTAGTTGAAGAACCAAGCTAAGGTTGATTGATTGAATTGATGGATTGATGATGATAACGTTGTTGAGGATACACAACAATGCAAGGATAGTGTTAAGAAGCACAAGGATATTATGAGATGATTTTTTTATTGGATTTGATTGATCATTATTGATGAAGCTTGATTTGGAACGAAAGTTGTTTGAATGATTTGATGTGATGTTGATGTGCAAATTAGATGTGACTGATATCGATTGTTTGGATCGATGTTCGATAAAAGATGAAGATTGATAAGGAACATCTTGTTGTCAAAATATGCCATGGGCTAGTGATTTGGATTTTTCTCACAAGTTCTTTGACTAGTTTGGTTTCACATTTGTCAATGTTCTGATCGCCATATAAGTTGGAGGATACAGATCAAGATTTATTCCTAAAGTGAGATCTAAATATCTTCCCCCAGTTCTAGCAATGTATAGAATGCAATGAGTGGATGCCTGGATAGGTGTATGGACAGATGGATATGGTAAGTATGCAAAGGATGCTAAGGATTATCTTGCAATAAGATAAGGTGTTCAAATAAAGAATGCTCATTTGGATAATGTTTCATGGCTCAGATAACACTGGGTAGGATAGGATCAATGAAAACAACCCATGTCAAGATGTTTACCATAAGCAAGCATAAAGTGTTCCCCAAAATTTCATCAAGATCAAGATAACTTGGATGATGGATGCAGATAGATGAAAATGGATTGGATAAATGGTTCATGGATGCATGGATTTATTATGGATAAGACAGATGGAATGTTGGCTTTATTATGGATGGGATAAGATGCTTTCACCTAAAGTGGTGCACATAGATGCTCGATTCTACACATGACGCCTGTTTGCTAGGTTTTCATCACGGTCTTGACCAAAGCACCGCCCATTTAGTTTTCACTAAAGGAAGATTTTTTTTTCTTTACTATTTTCAATCCTTTTTCTATTTTTTTGTATTTTCATATTTTTTATTTTTTGGTTTTTCTAAAAGATTCATGCTGACCCACCTAGTGGTGTTGATGTAGATTCTTTTGTTATAATGTGCCATCGGTATCTTTCATGAAGAAGTTACTTTGCTAAGATACGTGCACTTGAATGCAACTTTTGGGATTTCTAATCTACTTCGTCAATACCAGAGTTAACTTTGTCTTTGTGCACACATCATGATAGAGTGCCTTTAGAATCCTTATGATGAAGGGTCATTTCAAATACATGGTCAATTTGAGAATTAGATATCATGCGTGGAGGCATGGATGGAGTGTGGTTAGGGATAGAAGATGGATTGGTTGATAGTTTGGAACCTTTGACTCTCCAAACTTGGGAAGATGAGCAATGATGGGTGGATATGGAAGTGTGCATGGAATTAGGACCAACTGCTCGATACACTTTGTAGGTTGCTTGAGAAGCCTTCTTTTTCCTTTTTGGACATCTTTGTTGGATACTTTTCCCTTTTTTATTTTCCCCCATAGTTTCTTTGACTAATGGAGTTTGATAAGGATAATCCTTCTTTGTATTCTTTGGTATCCACTTGTATTTTATTTGTCCATTATGCTTCTCAACTTATTTTTCTTTGATAACATTCTTTTTACTTTGATTCAATTCTTTCTTTTGATGTTGGTCCCAATTCATGGATGGGGTGATGGGTGGATGAAGATTTGTGATGTGGCTGGTTGTAGTATTGACACAAGTTTCATCACAAGGACTCTTTGTGCTCCCTATGTTGATAATTGCTTGAGACATAGTTTCCCCCAGTATTGTGGAAGTAGTACCTTTGTGCTTTGATTTCACTTGTTCTGAGAGCTCTTGTTTAGAATGCATTCTCTAATAAATGACCATTGCATATGATGTTATTTTAATTGGATGCTCTACTGAATCCTTAATATCCTATTCTATCTAACCTGATTCTTTGAGTCGATAATGTTGGATTTCTTCATACATGATATCTTTAGTCTGTATTTTGCATATATCTAATACTGATGTTGATAACTCTATTTGACTATACGAATCAATAACCTGCTCTTTTTGTGTAATAATGTTAGGAATAAAGGGATCCTATTCTAAATGAAGATCATCTATGTGTCCATCCATAGAAAGAATCTCATGGGTAGATGGAGGAGTATGTGCATCTTGCATAGATAGGAGAGTGTCCATTAAATCATTGTAGTATCTTGGGGATACAAATTCTTGAATTTGAAGAATTTCGGAGATGCTTTCAACATGCTTTGGATCAAGTTCTTGACATGGGTCAGTTCCAAATGATGGATTTCTTACAAAGGGCTCTTGGATGTCATCATTAGGCATGAGGAATGGCTCAATATCCTCTTGATATTTGAGTGGACTTGGATCAAGTGTCAAGTTGAGGATTCCTTTAGTATTTGTAACCATGAGGTCAAAAGGGGTCAACATGTATTGGAAAGGACCACTGCTAGACTTTGGTGAAAGATGTTCATCATGCTTTGGAATGAATTCTTGAGATATTTCCTCTAACTCATAAGGAAATGTAGAGACATTTTCAACATGATCATAGGTCAACAGATCATGCATTATGTCAATAGGATCAAATAATCCTAACACTCCTTGAAATAGATCATTAAAAAGTGGCTCTTGATGTATGATGAGTTGATCATCGAATGGGGTGGAAACATCTTCAAGGTGCTCATCGATGGAGATATCTTGATCATTGTTTTCAACAATTGTGGTGGAGGGATTTCTGATGTCCTCAACCATAGGGTCAAATGATGTTGACATTTCTTGAATTGGATCATTGTCGAGTATTGTTGGTGGATTTTGATCATGATTGAAAAGTGACTCTTGACCTATGTTGATTTGATATTCGGACGAGATCAAAACATCTTCAATGTGCTCTTTGTTGGATAGATCTTGATCATTGGTTTCAACAATTGTGGTAGGGATATTGTCAATGCTATCACCAGTGGTTGAATGTTCATCATTATCTCCAATAGTATCATTTTTTGTGTTTGTTCTTGTGTTTTTTGGGTAGCTTGCGAGGCTTGGGAAGCTTGAGAGGTTTGTTGCACTTGTTGAGATTGTGTTGCTTGTTGTGTGGCTAGATATTGTTGGATGGCCTTTTGGTAGGCTTGGTGAGATTTTAGCACAGTGTTATATTGTCTTGCTGTGTTTGGTTTTGGTGGTAGTGGTGGTGGATTCATAATTGTTTTGGATGTAGTGACAAGTATTTGAGATAAATTTGGAGTGATCGTGAGGGTTTGAGATACGATGGGTGTGATAGGGGTGGTTTGAGTGATCAAGGTGATAGGAATGGTCAGAATGACCGAGGTGATAGGTCCTTGGGAGACCACATTTTGATTTGTCGGGATTGATGTTGTCATTTGATTAAATACCATCTATTGGTGTAATGTTGATGGTATATTGGTGTTAGGTGGATTTATTTGGATGGAGTGATTAGTGCTAGGTAAAGGGGGAATCCCTAAACCAATGAATGATGTTGATATGGGTAATGGTGGTGGAGATGGCTCTTGGCGCAATGACTCAACTATTTTGGTAAGTGTAACAATTTGATCTTGCTAAATTTGATCTTCATTTCAATCTTGACTCCCTTGATATAGTTGATTTGGTTTTTGTTCAAGAAAATTTGGGATGCATACTTGTGTTTTTTGAATGAGATCATGGAAAAACTGATTTTGGAAAATGTTCTGATTTGGGATGATGTTCAGATTGTTGATGTTGGGAATCATATTACCTTGATTTAGGCAACTTTTTTTTTTCATGGTGTTACCTTGAGTTGGATTAATACACAGAGTCATTAACATAATTTTTGGACTTTGAACAACATTTGTATGATTCACAAACATATTTATCCCAAAATTTTCTGGATTCATGTTTGGAAAACTTGTACTTGGTATATTCACTTTTGGTATGTATGGATTTGGTGGGATGATGTTGGTCATTTGAAGACTCGTGCATTGATTATTTGGTTGATAGACTTGTAGGTTTGGATTTAGATCTAGCATTAGGAAATGTGTTCCAATCTTTGATTTGGGAATAATCACACTTGTTGTACTATTGAGGTTTGTGGGAGATAATGATCCCATGTACGGATTGTATAAATGTGGGTTCTGATAGTCAATCTGCATTGTAAGGCTTTGAAAGTTTAGTTGACTTGGATTACTCATGATGTATGGATCAAGTTTATATTCCATGTTCTTCTTGTGTTTTGACCTTTTTATAAAGGTGACCTCTAGGGTGTTTAGGATCAATGACGAGATGAAGGATGAAATGGGTGAATGATATGAGTGTTTAACTCTTAGGAACTTTGGATCAATGCTAGACTTATGGTTTGCTTTTGATTAGTTTGATTTGGATAATGAATTTGTAAACCCTAAGATGTTGGATGTGATTTTAGGATGAAATTTTTCAGAGGATTGCTAATTCAATTAAATGTATGAGAAAGGATGCATTCCCATACACCTAACTAAACAAGGTGATTTTGATTTTGATGATTTACCCAAGTCTAGAATGATGTTTCCAAAGCTCTAAAGTTGTTTGGTGGGATGGATTTTGATAAATGTTTGGGATGGGTGAAATGTTTGATTTGATCCTAAATGAACCTAGGAAAGACTTTTTTCTGAGACCAAGATAGTGAAGAACATGCCTTTCTCTAAAAGTAATTCAAAATAAAAAAGACCGATGTTTGCATGAAAACCATACAACCAAAAGATGCCAAGTGCATATGTGGGGTCCAATTGATTCAATATTTTCTTAAGGGATTATTTTTATCACAAAACACTTCTTGATTAGGTTTTCAACTGAATGTCTAATGTCCTAATTTTCTTTCATCCCACAAAATGCATTATGCGGAAATCGAGGAAATCAAGGCAAAGGTTTCCTAATGTTGACCTTAGTAGGAGAAAATTGAGATGAAATCCAAATTTTTAGAAGCCTCTAAGGATATGAATCCCAAGGGAAAGCAATAACATGTGAATTTGTTCAAGGATATTTGCTTCTCCTAAAGGGTTTGAGATTTGATGCTCATGTTGAATGTTGGTTTTCTAATGTTTTTGATCAAAGCACTATGTTTTCAAACTGACTCATAAGCAATATAACATCCTAGCTCAATTGGTACATTCTTGGTGGGCTTGCCTCATGCCCTTCATAGTAGAAGAGATGATTTTACATGCAACCAAGGAGAGAGTATAAAGGCATGTTAAGAATGAAGTATTAACGTTTATATCTTAACCAAGATCGGACATGGCAAGTAACTTATTGGAATCTAAGTTCCAATGCACCACTTTGATAAACTCATTGAATGGATTAGTTGGTCACTACAAACAAGGGTTTTTGTTCAGAGTTTTTGTTCGTGGAAATTGACCCATCCTATGAGAGTCTCTTTTCAGATCCATCTCATTGGAGCCAACCACATGATACTGGCGTTTACTCCAATACCCACATTTATATCCTGGTTGGAAATACTCTTGGCTTTAGAGTGTTATTGGTTGATTCATTCCCTTGGGTGAGTACTTTTTCCCCAAGGTAGGCCCTCTAAGATAAACAAAAGTGAATAAACTTATTCATAGTTCGATCAACCCTTATTTAGAAACAAAGGGAGAACACATGCAATAAGCTCACTGACACTCGCACAAGATTTTGTTCAATTTTAAACCAAAAATGAAGTGTGGAGGAAATATTTTACGAAACTTAATGTAATCAAAAATACTTTTGATTCTCAAGATCACCATGAAGCGTGAGAGAAGTGCATATGCCTTTTTAGATGAGATTATTTTGCAAAAACGATTATAAAAACATGAAATCACTTGTTCATTTTAGCCTCAAAGCAATAATGAGTTCATTTTAAAGAACCAAACTTGAGTGTGAAGTTGCTTGTTCAATTTGTTTATCCTTAAACAAAATCTAGTGGATTTGTTCTAAGATTCGTTTTAAGCCCCTTGCCATGAAAATTGAAATTTTTTTGCTATGTTTGTTTTAGAGCTTAAAAAGAAATGAGTTAGTCTAAGACAAAAAATTATGGCATAAAATAGAGGCTCTAAGCATTTAAAAATTATTTGTGAGTTTTGAGTTTTAATGCCCTATTGCCTTCAACTCCACTCTTACTTGCTTTTGCATGATTCCAATGTGAACCTATAAACAAATGAAAAGCTATCACAACTAAGAAGTATGATATTTTTAAGAAATTAATGATAACTTCATAAAAATCTATATTACACATTTTAGATCTACTTTAGTCCACAATGAAGTTTGACTGTATATTCTCATCCTTTAGAGAGAAAAAAAGGCCCACCATTGTGCAACACATATATCCATATAACATGAGGTAGCAATTATGCACTATCATTAAAGTTTAAACATGCAAGCATAACATATTTGTTTATCTCAAACTTTCCCAAAAGATATGAAAGAAGATGGTGGCAGTTATGGAATATTTAAGGATGGGCATCTCGTCAATGAGCATTTAGTTGATATGCCCCCTAATCAAAATGAAAACAACCACAACCACATGTTAGAAAAGAAAACACATTTCTATGTATTATAATGCAGATTAAGACTTTCAATAAATAAAAAAACTCTAAGTTATTTAATGTTCCTTCATCTACACTTGATAGTGGTCATTTGGCATACAAAATACTACATGAACTTATGTGCTTTAAGCTTCCTCCTGCGCCTGCAAGTTGTATTAGCTATAAAGGTATATCAAGAAGAATGCAGGTGCAACTCTTTAACCTTTCAACTGCATTTAATTTAAATTCTCTCAAAGATACCTCACATGACGCATATGATCTTTATTTCTGCCTTGTCTAGGTTCACACACCTTGTCCACTCATTGTCAGGAAGCTCATGTGCATTGTCTATGATTTTATTTCATTTTTTTGAAAAGGGAAAGTACATAAAATAATGCATACAAACCAAGTGAAAGACTTGTATTAAAGGCCAACATAAATACAAGTATAACACAGCCCAAATACATTGCTTAAAAGGAGAAATTTAAAGAAGCACCTATTTTTTTAATGCAATGCATGCTAAAGAAAGGGCGTGAACCAAAGAGAAGGCACAGGAATATTTTGACAGAATGCCTAAAAGAGAGATGTGGTCTCATGGCCTATCAAATTCCATTGGCGGCTATAAGGTGAAGCATAGACAAGGCATGTAAACTATTTTTCGGACTGCCTTTACTAGCATTCACCATGTGCTAAGAAATGCAGCTGTGTAAAAAGGAATGGACATCCATCAAAGCGTGAAGCATATAATAATTTTGCTGATGTCAAAATTTCCCTTATAGACATGTAAGCAAAAAAGTGGAAACACAAATATGAGATAGGTATGCACTTTGTTTGACAAAACTCCCTCTTGGAAATGTGATTACTTTTAAGTAAATGCAATTGGCATGCATAAAGGAAAAAGAACAAAAAAAAACCAGAAGGTCTATGCCAAAGAAATTTTGGTGACAATGTACAGGAAGCTTTCAAGAAAATGCTAGATGTATGGTGTATAAAATACAACAAACAAAAGTTTTATAGAAAAATTTCAAACAAATGCATTTGGAAGCTCTAAATCGACCCAGTACAACCTTTGAATAGCATCTAAATTCTTAAATACACCTTTAAGCAAAAGCTATTAGTAGGTGTAGAGCCAAATTTTCAAACCTTTTCCAATAGTATTTGCCTACACAATGATGAAAACATAAAAAGGTGTTAGAAAATCAATAAATAAGTCTTTGCCTCCCTTCCTATGGCATGAGTTAATCTTTGTGCAAACAGAAACATCGAAAATGCATGATAAATAAAACATAAAACATAGCCCTCCTTCTAGCGCCATTATGTGGATGTGAAAATCTACATTTTGGTTAAAATCTTAGCACACAAATCATGATTAGTATTTTAAAACAAAGCCAATAATCAACATCCCTATGAAATAAACCAACATGCTTCATGATGCAATAAAAACAACAAAGGATTAGATAAACTAATTGAAAGCATACAATAAAACATGAAGTAAATCATATCTCATAGTGGATTGGTGCTTCTATGGAAAGAATCCCTTTCCCAATCATTTGCTAAGCTCCATGATATGAAAATGATATGAAAATGTTATGAAGATGGAGTGGAAAAAATCAGTTCTCAATTGAAGAGAGTGACCTTGCATGAGGATTCTGGAGGATTTGCTGAAGAATGAAGCCTTCATTTATAGATTTTCAAATTGGAAGAGAGCTCAAAATAGAGCAATGTGGGATAATGATTTGGCCAATGGGATGAAGCCACTTGTCACATTGTGATAGGTTGAGGAATGAGCACATTTTGGCCAATGTGCCAAAGAGGGGGAGATTCAAATTTGAATTTGAGAGTTAAATGTTGAGTTTGACTTGTGCAAGAGACATGTAAGAGCTCATAAATGCTTTATTGGGTGTATATGTCCACTTGTTTTTTAATTCAAATTTGAGGGAATATTCCCAAAAGATGCTATGTTGATGGAAAATGTTGATTTTATAAATGAATTAAAATTATTTATTGGTGCAAGTGGGAAAAGCTAGAGGATGTGATGGGTGGTTAGATTAGTTTAATCAGGATTAGATTAGCTTAGATGATGATTAGATGCTTTTGACTTATTTGATTTAAATACTTTGATTTATTTAAATCAAAAGGGATGGAAGGTGATTTTAGATTTAATTAAATAAAGGTTTGATTTATTTAATTAAAAGGATGATGATAAAGTTAATTTATTTAATTTTAAATTAATGACCTTAGGAGATTGAGTTTAATTTACCTAATGAATGGATGAATGTGAAATTATTTAATGATTGGATGAATATGAATTAATTAAGTGCACAATGCTAATTTTGCATGTCTACAAGTAGTTTGTATGAACACTATTTAATTTACCTCGAATCTTTTTATTCAGATGCTTCATAATAGTATGAACAATCTTTGAATTGTTCTTATACATTGTGTCATGAACTTGTTCAAAAAATTTCTTGTATATCTCAATTTGCTGAAATAATTGTCCCCTCGTAGGCTCATTATATGGAGCTGCACCTAGTGTTCTTAGCTCTTCAACTGTGAGTGGATCTTGACCCATATTATAAGGAAATATTACTAGATATTGCTCTGGTGGAGGAGGATGGGTAGGTGTGGTATTACTTGAACTTGTTGGGCCCTAATTTCTCAATACCTCCACTTGTTATTTCCATAATACTACCTAAGTGTCCAACTTAGAAACTCTTTGTTCACTCTTATTATATTCATCCACAAGTTTATTATATTTGCTTCAATAGTGTCTCTTTTAGTGGTGAGTTTCTCCAATGTTGTTTTTGTGAACATAGCAACATTTATTGCCATGTCATCTGCCTCCAATGCTGGGATGTCTTCCACTCTCTTTATAACTAGTTGCCTACTAAAATAACATAGTTTTCCAGCCACTAGCTTCCTCGATCCCAAGGAAAATGACCAAATAGCTAAGGCATCCCATTCTTCAATAAATTTTGATCGTTGAAGATCCAACTTAGCCTCATCCTTAGTTTAAAATAAGGGTCTTTTAGACCTCCTAATGGTATCCAATACCACTACATCAGCAATGTCCCACTCAGGAGATAATAGCACACCACTTTTCTATACAAGGGCTCTACCCTCTTTAGTTGTCATATTTTGAAATTATTTCTTCATTTCCTTCCTTACATTGGCTTGGATGGTGCTTTTAGGTAGATTGAGATGTAAACTTCTCTCACTAGAAACCCTCTCTGCATAATCTAAATCTTTTGCTCTCCACACAAAATCTCTAAATGCCCTTTTCTCAATGAAAGAATCATCTTCCATGAATGCTTTACATTATTCTTTCCTTAAATCATCTACACTATTGATGCCTCTAACATCAACCTTTCCAAATTTAAGACCATCTCCTCTGGAGCTTAAAGTAACATGCCTTATGGGAGAAGGAATTCCTTGTTACATTTCTTTAGGCGTAATGAGAATACCATCTTGATTTGTGTCAAGATAGTCAACTACCTTTTCCACCTCAACCTTTTTCTTCTTCATAGTTGGATGGTTTAATGGAGTGGGACCTCTTGGGGGTGAATGTATATCAGTAACATCAAGTGAGGCACCTCTTGGAAGTGATGGCACTGACATCATAGGAGAACTTACCCTTGATCCCTCTAGTAGCAACGGTTGGAAAATTTTGTTGCTTTTTCACTGTCTCCTTCCTCCTAGAGTAAATCCTTATCCTCTTTGATGGTTGGTAGGAAGGTCTCTCCTCCAAAATTTCATTGGGAACCTCCTCAACTTCCAATGATTTCCCTTTATTCATAACCACACTCTTCCCTCAAGAATCCCACAATGCTCTCAAAATTATCCATAACATGAATAATCCTATTGAATTCACCACTTATATTTGGCATAGGGTAATAACCAGGATTATATTTATTAACCTTATCCACAATTCTATTGAAAACAAAATATTTTTCTTTTCTCTTGTCCTACTCTTGGAGGTTAAGAAAATTCTTGATTACATCCTTAGAATAGTAAAAATTATGCATGAAAATGTCACTCCTATTCTTTCCCTTTAGTGCTACAATAAATCCCTTAAGATCATGGTTCCTTGGGTCTATGGTGTCCAGGTTGTAAGGTACAAGAAGTTTCAATAATTTTTTCCATCTATCCTTTGTCATCACAACATCTACAAACGTTGTGTACTCTGGGAAAAATGAACCCTTCTTCACTATCTTAGGAAAATGTGCCATGTAATGCCCCACCAAGTAACCCTAAAGGATACTAATACATCTAACATTTATGGCACCAATTTTTTTTAAAATTACTAACATACATCATAATAGTCATATATCACATGAAATGAAAATAAACATGAACTACATATAATAAATCCCTCGAGTTTATATGACTGCATTACTTTTCACAACAACATCATTACATCACATGAAAGGTAAGTATACACCAGTAACCATAAGATAACATGAACATGGACAATACATTAATCAAGGATTACAATATTACAATGCCACTCCCAACATGAATGGGGAAGATACATTAAAATGGAATGATAAATTTGAAATGAAGGAGTACAAAGCTGCAATACTAGATCCAACTCTGGTTCAACTCAGGAGTCACTGCAAGGTACACTTTTGCACTTCTCGATCAACGACTAGGTACCCAATGGGGTGCATAGCATGTTCCACCCAACCACGTGGACCCTAAGTCCCACCCCCCATGCAAATAGATGACAAGAAGGACCCCCAACGAAAGCCATCAAATGGAACAAGGATACAAGACTTCACAATAAGAACCACAATAACATAAGGCAATCTCTAGCACAAGATATAACCAACACAAGATGTGCCCAACCTAAGAATTAGCCAATAAAGCATCAACATACAAATTCCAACATCTACTTCCAGAGGTCCAAGAATAACATAGAGGGAAACAAAGCATACATGGTTGTTAAAGGAAGAGTGTCATCGCAATGTTGCATGGGTTACCCTGGCGAATCTTCCTAGGCCCCGACCCCCAACTTGGGTTACCCTGGTGACCTCTTATGAAACTCGGCCCCACATGCAATCCAATGCAGAATTGATTATCTTTCATAAAGACAAGATAATGATCTTTCCATTCCAGGCCTTCTCAACTCATACCCAAGACTGAACTAGCCCTTGAGTCCATGAGCGAGGCATAATTTATACAGTTAAGTGTTTTAGACTACCTAATGTATTGATTTAGTTTTCACTTATTAGACAAACTCCACATGAGTTACCCAGGCACCACTTTGTGTGCTAGCCCCCATGAAGAGGCACTCCCTAGGGTATGTGCAAGATCATCGTGGAAAAAATAGGCCCTTAAGTGGCAAAAAATTCAAAAAAATCAGTGTTAGGCAACTTGACGTAAAAATTTGAATAAGTCATCTATATTATTTCAAAAATATGTAAGAATAGAATTTGTAGAAAATTGAATGTAGTTTCTAAACTACTAGGTTTATTTAAAAATAAATAAAATCTATTTGGTGAAAATTTGAAATTTCAATGTAGTAATTCTTAAATTTTAAGGAAAAAATAAGAAGTAGGTGTCTGTCTAACCACCCTAACCATAATAAAATGATAATATTTTTTTATAATATTTTATATATAAGTAGAGGACTCATGTCTGAATGTGATGCATATTTTTTTGTAATTTTTTTCCAAGTAAATAATTAATTATGAATTTTTTTTTTACAAATTTTAAAAAATATAAAAACTCGTATGTCTGACCACCTTAACTTGGTCAAAACTTCATGAAATCTTTTTTTTTTAATCCTATATTATGTGAAGCATAGAATGTGATGCATGTTTGAGATTCAAAAAATGTGATACCGTTTGAAAGTTATAGATGTTTTTCAATCAGCCTATCAATTAGGACTTTAGTCGTAATTCTAATAGAAAATAAATAATAATTATTTATTAAATTCAAATTAAAGCATAATTTATATTGGTGGAAATCTGAGAATGTCCTCCAAAAACCCTTTTCGTTTCATCAATTTTGGGTAAAAAAGGTCATCAGCCACATACCCTACAAATAGCCATAATATTGCCACTTTTTGGCCCATCATGATTCTGATGATCCTGCACATACCCCCCACTAACAACATATCTCAAAAACTCAAATGGATAGCCAACTTGCTCAAGAAACATAGTCCAATAAAATAGCTGTACCAAGAGAGGCACGCACCATCTCGTGTTAGAACTTCAAGGTAACGAAAACCACATTCAAATGCAAGGTTCAAGGCACATAAAAAAAATCCAAGTGCAAGATCAACCATCACTAAAGTACTAGAAAAAATCATAAAACCACCTACTTTTAGGTGAAACAACATTAAACTCAATAAATACTCCGGGCTTGATATGGGTTACCCAAGGCAATCCTCCTAGGTCATCGGCCCCCATACCAACCCTTGCAAAAATATAAAAATAAAAATTGTATCCCCTCTATCCTCTGGAAGACAACAAATGATCAACACAATGGTTTCCATCAAGATGACAACAGTAGAAGAAATAGTGAAAAACATCACATCAAATTCTTCAAACTCAATCAAGATTAACTAAATCCACCCACTTGTGAAATCATGCATGGGAAAACGTGATAAATCAAACTTAAAGAATATCAATTTAAGTACCCCTTTCATCCCCAATTCCATTATCAAGCAACAATTGTTCACTTGTTTCTACACATAACTAGAAACCAAAACATCAACATGGAATAAGTAATGAATTCACAATACAACCAATTAACATTTTGTAAAGTTCAACATCACATTCAATGTATCACTCAAGTCTAAATGGAACTAAAGTTTTAACAAGACTGATATTTCAAAAGAAACTCTAATTATTTACTACCATACCCTTAATCTTCTTCTATATTGTTTAAATTTAGCAATGGTTCATATGGCACCAAGGTTTAACTTATCGTTGATTTCTCAAGGTATAATCCCTTCTTGTATACTTTGTTATAACTCAAACAAATAAATGGGATATATTTATTATTATTAGGAATTTTAGAATTATATAGATGTCAAATATCAAGGAACCCCTAAGGTTATACAAATATATATATATATATATATATATATATATATATATATATTACTAATCAATATGCTTTTGCAAAATAATGAATCATAACTCAGCTTTGACTTAAACACTATCTTTTATTTTAGATCTATCTTATGCATGTATTCATGATCATATCTTCCTATACAAGTATTTTCGGCTTTCTACTAATCTTAATTTTCAGATAGAAAGTATAGAATAATGATCTTATCTTTTGTTGAAGCAAACATTCCTAAAGTTGATTACAAAGAATATTACTTATACACTAGCATACTGCATTAGGAAAGGGCTCCTTAACAGATCATAGGACACAAGGTAAGTATCTATATCCAAGAGTTACATTAAACGAATGAGAACAACCAATACATGGAAGAACATTGAAATCCTATGGCTAAATTTCATTTAAGTACAAGAAGAACTAAGTGTTACCATGGAAGGGTATCGATGCTAAGGAGAGTACTAACATCTCATAGACATGCTTAAGTGACCTATCTAGCCATGAGGAGAACTAATAAGCTTATAATCTAAATGGATTTACATGCAACCCAAGCGACTAATAGTTACTAACATTGATCTAACTCAAGTCTAGAGGATTAGAGTAATAATCATGCATAAACTAGAAATGCTACGAATGTATCTAAGCTGACTTGGAGAAAACCTGTAGTATAAAATAAAGTGAGGTCTAGGTTAAGTGAAACATTGAAACCTACATGTGCAATAAGAAATTACCAATATAGATTGAACGACTGAGATAAATTGATAATGGAATCACAGTGGATATTTAAATCCTTAAACTTCCTATTAAGTTTAAGCGCCACAGCTAAGGTAGGTTGAAAATGAAATTAGAGAGATTATTTAAACTTCTACAACATTCTATTTTCAAGTACAGGAGATGTGACAATTTGCGAATTGAGTCAGAGAGGCTATCTAATTTACTACACCTTTGCAAGTCTAAAATTTGCAGCTGTGATGGGTTACCAAAGGTTTCAGGGGGGCTACTTAATTCTATACACTGCCTCAACTCTAAACATTGTACAGTGATAGGTTGTCAAGTCTATTAGAAAATGAATATTGGAATTTGGAAATATTGCCATCTTCTTGCATTATTGTCAAGTCCCAAATGTTATCCCCAAGACTGAAGGGAAGGAAAAAGATGAGGTGCAAATACGTGACTTAAGAGTAGGAGAAATAATGTACAACTTTTCTTTTTGAAACTAGACACATTTCTGCTTGGTGGCAAGATTCCAGAGATGCACTCAGATTTGAAATTTGGGTGTAAAAATTCACCACGATCAAAGGTAAGCTCTCTATTATATTAGTACATTGACAATATTTATTTTCAAGTGCTGCATCTATGATAGATTGTCAGTAGAATCAAGCAGGTTATTTAAATCTTCAAACCCCATATGAATCATCTGAGATAGAAAATAGGAAGTGAAAGCAAGCCCAAGGCTGGGGTATAAGGAAGAGGAGTAGGCATCTCCAAGGCCACCTACATTAGACATCAAATCTTAGTCCCAAGGATGTACGCCATATACAATATGCCAAAGAAAAATAATCCAAATAGAAATTTGGACTCAGAAAAAATGGCATCATAGCTGCATAACAACAACGACATGGAGAACCAGAAGTTCTTTTAAGCAGGTTAATGAGTTTGGGAAGAGAAATGAATTCAACGGTAAACCGAGATCAGATGACTCTCTTGAAGCCAACATCAATATTCATAACAGAAGACAATACAAATATCAATTTAAGAACCTATTCATTTAGACCAGTAGAATTGAATAGAGATTTCATCTACTAGAGGAATAGAGACCAAACTCACAGATAGTAAAAAAAAATGGGAACCCTTAGATTATATATTTTATATTACAAAGTCCGCAACATATAGTGGCATCACAAGATCCTCGTGCATTCAACAAGAGACAAAAAGGGGTATTAGGAATCAAAGAGTTTTCAAGGAAAGTAATGATGAATCAACACAACTCAATTGACATCAACCAACAAATGAAATCACTGCTAACAAAATGGAACACTGAAATTTGGAATCTTAAGCATCGCTATAGAGTTTCATAGATCAAGTATCTAAAGTGAGAACGAATAAGTTATATTATCTATCTAAAGATGGAGATCTATATTGATGAAAGATTAGAAGGATGACTCAACATGTACATACCTGGAAATGTTGCCTTCAAATCCTCTGTGTTCCCCTTTTTTCCCCATTGTTCACTCTCTTCTTCCCCTTCTTCCTTTCTCCCTTTCCAAACTGCATGGTCCTCCCCTCTTTCCTTAATTTTCGTCTTCGTAATAATGGACACTAGTGAAGTATATCTCCTCCTCCTATGCATCATGGTAGAAGGTATGAAAGGCCAATACTGACTCTTTCGCAGCCCTAAGTTCAACCAGTATCCCCACTTCGACCCACAGATATGGTGGTATATTCCATCAGAAGAATTGGATCTCTTTTCATGCGAGACTTTATATTACATGCCACAATTAACGCATGCATGCAACCAACATCCTTAACTACCCACGATGTTGCATGTAGGCTTATTTTTATTTAATCATTTGTTTGCATGCTCATCACCGACTCTCCAGTACCCAAAGTGTCCCTCACATTTAATTTTTATAATAACTCCCATTACCAAACAAATCATTTACTAGTATTTAAATTTTATTTTAGTTTATTATATTTATTTATTTATATTATCATATTTAGTGAACCCTTTATTAATTAATTATTTATCAAAACACTTTTAATCATTAATCAAACAATTTTCAAACTGAATAACCCAACCAGCAAACAAACTTACTCAAAATTTCCAGAGAGACCAATACGAAGGGGCATTACATGCCATTTGGGATCCTCCCAATTGTCTCATGATTTCCAAGAACCCAATCCTTAGTTGCACATCCCTAGGTAATACAAAAGGAATGACATTGGTGGCATAGACCCTAAATATTTTCATGTGGTGATATGGGATTATGTCTCCCCAATTGTGACTCAAATTCAAATATGTTCTCTTTTCCATGGGCCATAGGAAGTCATGGATTTCCTTTAGGATACAGGTTGGATCATACACTAGGAATCCTCTCAACTTTGAGGAAAAGGCATTATGGAAAACCACATAGTTAAATTTATGATTATTCTTATCTAGAATTTTGGTCACACACTAGATAGGTAGGTCCATACCATATTACCTTTTCTTAAATGTCATTTCCTCAAAATTCTTCTCACCCTTATACAAAAACATATGCATCAACAAAGAGTACCACAAATAAATGTACCCAATTCTTTCCACCTTTTAGATCAACCAAACCCTTGTGAATGAGTTCTTGAAAATATGTGGCATAGTCATAGACTACATTGAAGGTTGGGTGTTGCAGATGGCATGCCATGTAGCAATATTCCTTTAGCAGGGTGTCAGGTGGAGTGAAACCAATTATTTTACATAAAGAATACGCATTCCTCTTGAAGTAACTAGAAAAATATTTCACAAGAAAAGATTCAAGTTCATCCCTACCAATCTTTATTTGCTTCCTATTCTTCCCCATTCCAGTGCAAGCAGTGTGCATGCACAACATTGAAGTTTTGAGTATCACATTGGTATTCTCACACTCCTTTCTGAAAAAACATCCATGTCAAGGTAAATCATATCTCTTCTCCACTCATGTAATTGGAAAATATTTGTAATCTCTTCTCTCATTATCCTCAAAATATCTTTGCCATCAAATGTTCTGACCATCCTGGTAACTAGGTCATATCTTGTAGTGATGTCCTTCAAAAAATCTACATCCATGTACACATTGGGAACTACAACTTTCCCATTTCTAATATTTGAGGGTTGCAAAGAACCCCAAGATTTATGTTCCTAAACTAGTGTTCGAACAATATTCATCCTGTATAGGGAACTTTTGCATCCTTAATGAAGCATTTATTATCCACTAACTTATAGATGTAATTCCATGACCATAGAATACAACTTTACCTTTAGCCTTCTTGTTTGTGGAGGGTTTTAATTGGCCAATTATATCTTGGGATAATGGCCTAGTTGAGGTTGTAGGGCTAATGGTTTTTGTCTTGGGAACCATTGATAACAAAATTAGTTCAGATAAACTTAAGGTGTTGGAAGGAATGAGTTCAAGAATTAGCTTTTCAATTCAAACCTAGGGCTGAGCTCAAAGGTGCAAAATTCCAAAGATTTGATAGAATTATGATTTTTCAAGAAAATTCAAACCTCAAAAAAGCAATTAAAAAAAAGCATAAATCCAATTCAACTAAAAGCATAGTGAATTTTAACCCTAATCCTCAGGGAAAACTTTAAGGAACCCCCCCTTAATGAAGGTGTAAAATCTTGGTGAATATTGTATACTTCCCAATAAAATATATTAATTTTAGTGGCATTTTTTTTTGTTTTTCATGAAAAAAATAATGTCCATTAGCGAATATTTTCTAATCACTAGAAGTCTAAGGAAAATCTTGGTAAAATACAATTTTTTAAAAACCACTAAAATTTTTCTATTGGTGATTAAAATCTATTTTGAAACCAATTAAATATTTTGATTGGTGAATTAAACCTATTTTCAAACCATAAAATTTTTTTTTGTAGGTGATTAAAACTTTTTTTAATTTAAAAAATAAAATTCATTAGTGAATTAAACCTATTTTCAAATGATTAAGAAAAAAAATGGTGAATTAAACATAATATCAAGCTAATAAAAAAAATATAGTGGTGAAGTGTCAATGCAAATGAATCTAACCATGACCATTTGATGAATTGTTGATGGACGGTTGTAGTTGCATTCCATAAGTAAATCTATTTAGCAGTAGACTTGCAAATTGAAAACTCCAGAATAACATTGGAACTGTTAAATTTTTTTCTTGGTGGGTAATAGGATTTTGTATTGCATGAAAATAAAGATTATTTTCCTCATTGTTTTCATCAACCATGCAAAAATCACCTAAAACTATAACATTTTTTCAAAACTCATCTTAACATGCTTCATAATAGAAAAAGTAACCTTGCCAACTAAAACCAATTCCACAACTATCTATATCTACCTTACATATTTCAACAAGATTGAAATCATTCTTTTACCATTTCTAGTACATACTATTTACACTATACAACCATATCAGGGTTCAAGCCCCAGCAAGCCAAAAATTTCATACTAGTCTTGCATTAATTCTACAAAAACCCTACAAAAACTACAAATTCAACTAGTGCTACCCGTTTCATAACCAAATTTCCTTGTTTCTTTGCCTTTCATTTCCATTTCCTTGCATTTTGTCCCTTTTCTCTCATACACTTTTCCTCTACTTTTGCCTATGCTTCCATGCACTCTGCCTCTGCTTTCACCTATGCTATAATTGCTTCCACCTTGATCAGCTCTATAAAGAGCTTCAATGCTTTCCAACCTCTCCTTGCTTCTTCCCTCCATCGATTTTAAATCTCATCCTCCAACCAATACAAAAAAGTAATGCATCCTTCTTCTTCTAGTTCCACATTTTCAAAGCCTTCCCACATGTTGAAACCTTCACCTAGAACTACCCATTCAAGTATTGATTCTAATCCTTCCAATAAATCTCTATGCACAATCATCTCCATCAATTCCCTCGCCATTCTTGTTGATTCCCCCAACTCCAATTCCCATGGTATAATCAAGGAGTATACATCCATGTTAGTCATGTATCTATGCCTCAAATTTCCAAAGTATTTCCCCAAAATCATCTACACACTTTGTACCAACCTCCCATCAGTGAATAAAAAAATATGCATTAATCTTTGGTCAGAAGCTTCACCATAAAATGGGTTTAATTGCCTCCTCAAACACAGAGTTAAGTTGGCCTCCATTTGAAAACTACTACAATTACACTGCCACCACCACCACTCTTTCAAACTTTCTATATGTCTTCTTCTCCATGCAAAAATCTATTATTAACTTCTTTAATCTAGGTATGATAAGTAATAATTTTCCAAATTCCATACTGATCTTAATTACCCATCGATCCTCTAGTCATGTCCACTTGCTAAAATCTTCCTATTATCTTCACTTCATAAATGCACTATCCTTGCCACCTTTCCTATCTTAATTCACCAAAATTAGGGTTTTTCTTCTTTTCCTAACCATAGTTGCAAGTCTTTCTTGGCCATATTTGTAATTGGTGGGTTAGAGGTTTCAAAAACTTTCAAACTTTCAAACCTCTGAATTACACTAGAACCAAAAGATTTTCAAAAATCAATGGTTGATATTTTATTAATTATTTAGGTCTATTGGTCATTGTGCTCTTGTTTACCATTTAATATTTCCTAAGTTAGACCAAAATATTTTATGACAAAGCCTTAAATCTTAACTCTTTAATCCTGAGGGTCGAGGGTCAAGTCTCGTCAACCTAGCAATGTCCCCATTTTAAATTATGCATGTGCATAAAGTTTGTTTTAAAATCTAAGGACCATTTGATAAATTTTCGATGGACGGCTATAGTTGCATTCCAAAAGTAAATCCTTGAAGTACTAGACTTGCAAATTGAAACCTCTAGAATAACACTAGAACCATTCAATTTTCATAAATCAATGGTTGATATTTTATTAATTATTTAGGTATATCGAACATCATGCTCTTGTAACCTCATTTACCATTTAATATTTCCTAAGTCAGACCAAAATATTTTATGACAAATCCTCAAATATTAACTCTTTAATCTTGAGGGTTGAGTCTCATCAACCTAGCAATGTCCCAATTTTAAATTATTCACATGCATAAAGTTTATTTAAAAACAAGGACCATTCGATGAATTTTTGATGGATGGCTATAGAAGCATTCCTGAAGTAAATCCTTGAAGCACTAGACTTGCAAACTGAAACCTCTAGAATAATACTAGGACCATTAGATTTTCAAAAATCAATGGTTAAGATTTTATTAATTATTTAGGTTTGTCAATCATCATGCTCTTGTTTACAATTTAATATTGCCTAATTTAGACCAAAATATTTTATGACAAAGCCTTAAATCTTTACTTTTTAATCCTAAGTGTCGAGTCTCACCAACCTAGCCATGTTGCCATTTTAAAAATAACTTTATAGTTTATTTGCATGTGTACTATGCAACCATCTTGTCATATGTCACTAGCATACCATCTAAGCACTTGTATATTATGATTCAAGTGTTGAAATAAATGTTAATTATCACATCAATGATAGTGATGAATTTAAAAATGATAATTGTGATGTCATATTGATTGTGTTTGTGCTAACTTCTATATATACTTCACCAAATTGATGTTGTTCATATCATTTTTAATATATTTGGCATTGAATTTTTTCTTCTCTATTCTCAATTTGATGGAGATATTATGGAGTCTTCATGGCTTGTCATGCTACCAAATTTTTTTTTGGTGAAAAGAAGGGATAATGCATATGGCAGACAAAATTTGGGATGCTTTTTACAATTCCTTTTGTGTAGGTTGAGGATACTATAAGAATAATCATGGGTACAGAATGGCTTAAGAACAACCCTTGTGCTCTATATTCTAAGGTAGTTTTGGCTTTCTTGTCCAATTACATGGAAATTTTTCTTGATAAAGATTTGGTGGGGACACTGGCAATATGTTATTTCTAGCCTTTCATTTACTTTATTTCTTCATTTGAGTTGGCACTAGAGCATTACAATTTTGAAAGTGGGTTAGTGCCTATTGGTGGAATCTTCAGGATGGTGGAATTACATGCTTCTATAGTGTAGGCTCTTGCCCTACTTAATATGAGATGGGGTCTACTATGTGATATGAAAATTGAATCATTAAAGAGTCTACAATTTTGCAAGAAGGTTTTGGGTGATTCAATTTTCTTCTCTACTATTAATTTGATAAATTCAATTCATGTTCTACTCAAACAACTAGTTAATGGCCTCAACTAATGTTACAAAAAAAATTATTAATGAATTGTGTGATGTTTCATGTGTCTATATTTTATTGTACAACATAACAGTTCCTGTAGTATGTACTTTTTGACTAGTTTTTTTTATCACAAATAGTGGCTTTTTGGCTAGTGGCCATGCTAGTTATGTACTATGTAATTCAATCTTTAGCAATAGCTACTTAAATTAAAATGCTTTTTGTGGCTCCATTCTTGTAAATCCCTTTTCCTTTGATCAATATAAAAATGTTAAATGTGGCTTTTAAAACTAGTAGTAATTATCAACACCCTACTAAATTTGACTCCATTTTCCGATGAACGTTCATTGGTTGTTCAACAAACATTTGTCAGAAAATCAACAGATTGACGAAAAAAATTGTCACTATTTTTCATTGAAATTTTGACGACTAATTAAATGTCAAAATAATGGCGTAGATTCATCAGTCGTTGACATCATAAAATGACTCAGATGTTCATCAGAATATTGATGAAAACTTCATGTATCCACTGATGAATTACAGCCAAAATGCAATTACAATGGCTCTTCCGAAGCATCGAAACAACACCAAAATTTTGTCACCATTTCGATGAAATGGGCAAGGAGTTACGACAAAGTCTTCATCGTAGCTAAGCAACTTCGTTAGACCTTTTCTATGATTCAGCGGTGGCCTTCATCAAAATTGTGATGAAATGGGCAAGGAGTTACGATGAATCCTTCATCGTAGCTAAGCAACTTTGTCAGACCTTTTCTATGATTCATCGGTGGCCTTCATCAAAATAATGATGAAATGGGCAAGGTGTTACAACAAAGCCTTCATCGTACTTAAGCAACTTTTTTGGACCTTTTCTGTGATTTGTCAGTGGCCTTCATCAAAATTACGACAAAATGGGCAAGGAGTTACGATGAAGCCTTCATCGCAGCTATAGGAACTTTGTCGGACCTTTTCAATGATTTGTAAGAGGGTTTTGTTGAAATTGCAATGAAATAATGCAATTTTTTTTTTTAATTATTTGTTGAAATGTACCATCATGGAGACTCTTGGTGATGACCACCAAATCCAACCCATCGGTGAGAGATCAATCATCAGCACAGGATAGAAAAATCACTCCAATATTCCATGTCTTGCTGATGACTTCCATCAGCAAGACAGATCCAATGTCACATCGATCTGACCTCTTCAAGAGTTTTGAACACTACTAGTTATCAACAAGACATTCTGAGGGTCTCACCAATTAAACAAGTGTCTAAGAGCAAGTAAACAAATGAAACCTATTAATTTTCTTATTTTGGGGTTCTTTAAATCATAGTATAGATACCATCTTCTTGTGTATAATTTAGTTATAAATTTAGATTTGAATCTGAGACCAATTGTCATTGGACATTCCATTTTACTTGCACAGAGTATTCTATAAGCAATATATTTATAATGCCAAATGATTTATGGTGTTGTAGAACTCTACCTATCATCATAGTTTTGTTGTTCCCCCCAAGAGAATCTTGCAAAGAAAAGTTTACAATACCAATTCAAATAATATGAAAAAGACTTACTTCCATGCAAATTAAATGATTATTCTCACAATGGAAATTGTCTAATTACAACAACAATTCCATGAAAGGTTATCCATGCTTCATAAGAGATGACTGATCATACATACAGACTACAAGATGCATAGAAAAAGCATTACACTTGAGAACAACCAAGGGCTAACAAGGGAAGGAGTTAAGAAATGTCTGGATTGAAGAGAAAATGTGTACGAAAAATGCTAAGTAGTGTCAAGAGAATAGAGCTTGTAGAAAATATTCTTGACCTCATCATGCTCTTGAACAACTTAAAAAAAATTAATATACTAACACATACATGAGACATGTAATGAACTTCCAATATCTGCTATATTTTTCATTGATGCAAAGGTAGGTAAAGGAGAAATAATTATAATTGTAACACTATTCATAGTCTAGTAAATTATGTTCATAATCTGTATTCAATGGACCAAAGTTTTATCATTATATTGCCCATCTAATACAATATTTTAATCCAGGGTTCAACTATCTCAGATCTAATGAAGCACCTTCAATTAACCATTTAAAGTACTATAAAATAAGGTAGGACTTTTACTTGAGAAAGATTGGGTACACTTGTAGGATTAAAGTTCTCTCAATCATCATGATTTATTGGCACACAAACAAAAACTGCAACATATGAAATAATAGATGAATACAAGTTAGTGAAATGGTCCTTAATATGTGATTGGTTTGCAAATTGATTGGTAGAAAATAATGTTACAAACATATCTACATGAAAAATTATGAGGATAATCTACTATAATCATCAAAATAGGTGAAAAGTGCAAAGGAAAAAGTTGAGCTACATCTCTAGAGCCTAAAAAAACACATGCAAGAAACATAAAAAAGAACAAACTAGTTTTTGGATAAATAAAAAATGGTGCCTTCAACAAGTGATTCATATGATTTCACACCTGACATAGGACATTAAGAAGATTTTAGCCTTCCTCTATGAAATTAACTACTTACAGAATAAACCAAGAAACCAATATTATATACCTCCATGTCTAGCCAAGGGTAGGTATCAGAGAAAAAAATTTCCTTAATGCAATGCCAAAAAATATCAATGTGTGTGTAGGTTTTTATTACTCAAAATATCATTTCATTGCCTAAGGAAAAATACCAAAGTGATGTTTTAAATTTCATTCTTCACATAGCCTCCCTTATTTCTACACATACATATACAAGCATTATTTGAGCTCTAAACTATTCAAATATTAAGGATTTAATTAGCTATAAGATGGAAAATTGATGTTTAGACATAATCCATCATCTTTTACATATCTTTATTTACTCCTAGCACTTCAGATAAATTTGTGTAAATGAGACAAAAAATTGAATCTTATAAAATTCTTAAAAGGAGGGGGGAGAGAGCAAAGGGTAGGAGGTAAGAGAATGCTTGAATGTATACCAAAGTAGAACATTTTGATCATTATAACAATGAAATGAATCTTAAGTTTGAAGCATTAATATCATTTACAACATTTATGATCAAGAATGAATGTAAGTAGAGAAACTTTTGCATACCTATAGATGGTAAAAAATTCCATGGTTAAGTGGAAGCCTCCCATCAACAACAAGATCCAAATATCTGTGTATCTATCTCAATCGAGCCTCTAAACCCTTTAGAGTTGTCAATTTTTCCACTAACCTGTTATGCACAAAAGACAAGTTTTAGAATTATCTCACCACTAAAAATAGAAGAAACAAAGATTTGAAACCAAATCCACACACAACACAATGTGGTATTCATACAAAGCCATACAAACAAACTAAACTCAGAACATTGAAATGGAAACAACTTCAAATTATGATGGAGAGCATGGATTCAAGGTATAAATAATCATTTTTCTAACACCATAGTGAAAATTTAGCACTTTCTTTCATCTTTGCATATTGGTTTGATGCTTGAAATGATGCATGTCTTATATTGAAAAGTGCATTACCTTATTGAGCTTCTCTTTGTTTCGAGAATAGTTTAATATTCTCTACTTAACAGGGCCAACCACGTGATGGTGGAAGCTCATTCCCCTCCCCACCCCTCACATCACTCTCAATTCCCCATACCCAGTCATATAACATTAATCATTCATTCATCCATTAATAGTATATAACACTCATTCATTCATCCTTTAATAACATATAACATTCATTCATTTATCCATTAATAACATATAACATTCATTCTTCCATTAATAACATATAACATTCATTCATTAACATATAACATTCATTAATTAACATATTCACATTCATTCATTAACATGTAATATTCATTCTTTTAGTTTTTACATATTATCAAAAATATGGTTGTCATGATATGATTATAATCACATTTTTTTTTGTTTCTTTTTTAAAGCTAAAAAAATCTGAAGTGGAGTATCGTTTTCTAAATCATTTGTCCCTTCTTTAGTTGCTCTGCCCTCTGCTCATGATCTTAATGTACGCCTAGTGATCTACTTATGATGTGGACACCACTGCAAGGTGGGTCTATTGCAATAACAAAGAAATGTTAAACTGATATGTTTTATTATTATTATTACAAGTATTTCATTAATTAAAAGAATATTAGAGTGGTTCTCTTTACTTGATGGGTCCACATCATGTTCTTGAAGTTTTGTTATAGACTCATGCTAAACATGTTGAACACCCTCTAAATCCTGATCTGTATTTGAAACATGAAAGGTTACATTAATTAATACCCCAATTGAAATTAAATATGTTTAAGATAACATGAGAGTGGTCCTCTTTACCTGATAGGGCCGCATCATGTTTCTGATCTTCTCTAGCCTGATCATGCTCAACATGTTGATCATGCTCTACATGCTCTAAAGTTGAAACATGAAATGTTACATTAATTAATACACCAATTACAATTAAATATGTTTAAAAGAACTTTAGAGTGGTCCTATTTACCTGATGGGGCCACACCATGTTCCTAATATTCTCTAGCTTGATCATGCTCAACATGTCAATCATGCTCTACATGATCTAAAGTACCGGGATGCACTACATGACCTTCATCTGTAGGTTGTGTTCCACCCTCACTAGGCTGCATTCCAATGTCATGTGTAGTACTATCATTGCTTGAATGTTTAAAACAAATAGGCATGTAATTACTTTATGGTGGAAATTAATATTGAATAGATTGCACAAGTATTCAATTTTAAATAAATTTTATTGAGTTTACTTACCTACGTGTTGGATGCAATGGAAGATTGTGTTTACCCAGTCAAAACTCTTAGGCATTCAACCATGACTCCATAGCTTTGCTAGAAGGCAATCTTCAGGTCATCTTCTATAGGAACTCTATTGAATTCAGAGCCCTACATTTTTGTATATGATCATGAATTTTGCTTCTATGTTGTGATAAAACTAAAATTGTTTTCAATTTATTATTTGGATACAATATTTCATTTCTTGATACTTACAATTCGTGCGACTAATTTCATATAACCATCAGAGCCAAGTTTGTGTTGCCCATGTTTTTATAGTCTTGCCTTTGTTTCCTTTGATGTGTCGGGTAGCCTATGAAAAGTTTCAAATACATTAGATTATGTAAAAACAAAGAGTAATCAGTATATAATTACATTCTTGATAGTATCACATACCTTCCTTGGCCCGGTGGTGTCTTTCCTTTTTCTTTTTCAGCCTTCTCCTTTCCATCCAACACCAAGTCCTTCCACTCCCTCTCCGGAATCATGGGTAGATGCTCGTAATTTTTGTTCTTATCTAAATGTGACCTATATTGGTCCCTCACATACTTTAGATAGGTACCAACTTTCTTAAGGACCTTGGTTCAGTTGAATTTTTTATCACCGAAGAGCACAACTAAATGGTTAATGAGTTCATCTTTTAAATCTTGATTTTGGGCATTCCACCATGTACATATGGTGGGCCCGAAGAGCTTCAATGTAATATCACTTAGATGTTTATAAAAAATATTATTTCCTACAAAATGATCATGGGATCAATAGTCTAAAAAGAGCGATCAATAAGTAAATTTCAATTGGATTATATATAATAATAATTAAAACATTTTAAATTACATGGGACCTTCTCTATCTTTATGGGAATGAAATCGTCAGTCACCAAAAATGTGACCGACAATGTTCCCGTACTAGTAATATGGGAAGATCCAGGAAATTTTGATAAAATATCACCAGTACTAGTGGCCTCTGCATCCCCAGCTACATGTCTTGACACATGTTCTGGCATGTGTCTACTGCCAGAAGGTGCACTAATGGATGCTTGCATGGTATGTGTTTCCGAAATTTTAGAAAATAATATAGGCATAGATGATTGGGTCAAATGATGTGATGTATGCACAGGAAGATCAGGATGGAAAATTGTACCAACCCCTACTCCTCAGGCAGCACTTGTAGTACCCTGATCATGGCTAGGAGCATCATGAGGATGCAAAAAATCCTATACAAACAACAAATATTTTAGTTCATGACATAAAAGAGTACAAAAAATAAAACCATGAATGAACTTATGTTATAATTAAAGACCTCATGACAGCTTACTTGCAAGTTTTGTGATCTTTTAGTCAATATTTTAACCTTGTCTCCTATCTCATCTATTTTGAGGCACTATCAATAACAACTTAAGCATTTATTCATTGCATTTTTTTGGCTATTCCTTATCATATCAAGAGGGTTTGTTGAATAAGTGATGTCATCATCACATAATATTGACTGCACCTCCCTATGGATGCTTTCATCTATTGTTGGTGCCTTTCCCTGATCAATTGAATGTAACAAAAATATTAAAAACATTATCAAAATTAACCCAATAAAGTTATGAAAACAACATAATAATAAAACATTTTGCTCGTATTTAATTTGTACAATTACAATGAGGTAAACCTGTCGGGTAGAAGTTCCTGAAGATAAATCACGATCTATGCTTTGGTTCAAAGCCTTCTCCATACAATCAATGTCTCACTGTGACAAAAATTAAATATAAAAAAACATCACCAAAATGAAACAAATAGACTTACGAAAAAAACATAAGAATAAAATGGTGTATTGGAGTCATTAATTGGAGGTTGGGTAAAATGGTACATAGTAGATACCACCCCCATAGTAACTGTGTTTGTAACTAAGTGATTCAAATTGTAATCGATTAGCAACTCTTCCCCTATAGGTATTGATTTTATCGCACATACGAATACACAGTTTCCCTCGCGTGTCTCGAATATGCAATTGGGTTGCTTATTTGTTGACACAAGTTGCATATTGTTTATAAACCCTACAATAGTCCTTGGTGCTTTTGGCCTTCCATCAATGTACATAGACACTCCTTTATTTTGATCCTTATCTTTTAGCTATATATAATTTTTTGACAATGCATACCTATGCATACTTCATGTATATCAAACCAGTTGCATCTAATCTTTGTAACTGTAATAGGGTCTGACATACTCTGTTAATTCTGTAACTTTTTTGTGATAGACATTTACGCCATCCATGCAAAATAGGCCCAAACCATGTAATGATGATGGTGTTATGTGATATATCCTCTCATTGACACAAAAATCAATTTTTATTGGAGGATGTTCATTGGGTACCCATTGTTTCCATAGATTTTTGTACCTCAAGGGAACCTCAACCTCACCTATGCTCTCATCATCATAAGAACATGACCCCCCTTCAGCAAGAAAAAATCCCATGCATTTACAAAATTTTGTTCTAATATTTTGACCTCTAGTTGATCTCCCTCTTTTAGACATACTACATGTCTCGCTTTCCTCTTCTCTTCTTGAATTTCCCTCACTCAAGGAAGATAGATCTGACAAATACCTATTTGGTGGTACCTACACTCATAAGGATGTTGGATGAAGTTATTTCATGGTGATGTGATCCTAAGGTCAAATTATGATTAATCTACCATTTCATCCCTAGAATTTCATAGGTTATAAGGTAATCAAGTCTTGATAGATTGCAAGTTATTGTTAGTACCGTCCAAATGTGTCCATCACAAATCAAATCTACTTAACGTTTTAACTCCCAAACTTTGTAACAAGTGTTAAATCTGACTATGGTCCACTAGTTACACAACCAAGGCCTCAAATGTATTCTCTAATTGTAATCAAAGGACTTTTTCTCTTCATTAAAGTAAATAAACTTTAAGGGAAACACCACCAAGTGGTTTATTGGACACATAGCAATGTTCTTCTCTTATACGGTTGGACATGATTTAAATAACTTAGCTAGGAATTATTCATTTAACCTAAGGTTTTCTCATAATGCCATCATTGTAAAAGTATGACCAAATTCTTCTATTATGAAGAATTGGTCTACGTGCCTCTAGTAATCACTATAAATTCTTGTAAGGATAAAATGACTAATTGCATCAGGTAGAAGAGAATCAAATTTGAGTTCTTCAAAGGTTATGTTCCTCTATGCATAATTTTTAAGGGTTGTGTGTGGAGGAGGTTATCACTACCAAGAAGGCAGGAGACCTTTCCTTGTATTCTTTTATAATTTTTATTATTCTTATTTATTTTACAAATACACATACATATGCATTTATTGTTTTCATTCATTTCTCATGTATTTTAATAGTTTGATCAATTTCATATTATATGTGTTCAAGACTTTAGAATTTCAATTACATTAATTTATGGATATGTTGTATCTATAACACTACAAAACCATATGCTCTTTGCATTTACACTTGCTTTTAGAAATACTCATTTATATACATTGATATAGATTTCTTTAATGATATGTTTCATTTGTTGTTCAAGGAGAGCATCCAGTAATTGCATTTACATTTACATTTAAAAATACATGTAGATACATAGATACATACATACATACATACATACATACATACATATACATATGTGTGTGTGTATGTATATCATTTATATTCAGTGTTCAGAAACAACCCATTAGGTCTGCACATGGATAAAAATTCATAAAATCAGATCTCCCATACATATTTTTTTGAAACCTAGGCTTGAACCTCTCATTTCACATGCTTTTCTTCACAAAACTATTGAGGATAGCAGCTATACCTTCTTTATCTCTCATCCTACGCCCCATTCATGCATCCTACAATTACAACAGTATCCATGGGTCCTCTTACACAAGCTACAATAATCAAAAAAAGTGTAAGAGTGACTTTATATCATGTTTGGACTACAAAACCCTCAAAAATAGGGTAACTTAGATTATGATTTGTTGGTGAGCTGTATGGAAAAAATCATTAGCACCAGCTCATTCTTGGATTCTTTTGAAAGATAAGTGAATTGGGTGGTAGTTAAGTACAAACCTTATAGTGTCAAGGTGAATGAGGTGATCAATTTTGATTGTCCAACAGATGAAGAGTACTAGAAATGGGTAAATTTATATTTAACTGAGGAAGAGTGAAAAGGAGTAGGCTGCTAACAGTTGACAAATTAGTTGTTGCAGTTACAATAGATTCTAGTTTTGTGTGCTTTCTAGCCTGGTGCTTGTTTGCTCCTTTTTCTATAAGAAGGATTTCAAGACTAGAGGTATGGGTTAGCAAGTTACATATTTTTTGTCGAGTCTAGATGAAGTTGTAGAGAAAATTGTAAAGATTGATGGTTTTAGGGAAAATGCAATTTAGGTTTTGAGTCATTCTATAGTAGGTTTTGAGTTCATGGGGATTTGATGTTTTATTACAATACTCACCTTTGAATTGATATGATTAATTCAAACTCATGTCTCTCCATTGTACAAGCTTATCTGAATTTTTAATAAAATAATTAAGGGTTGTCTCATTCATCTCACTGTTGTGGTGTGTATGATTCTTATTTTAGCTTTAATTCAAGCAATTAATTATAATGCTTGAATGGGATTGTAGGTGGATATGTCTGTATAAGGATTTGATAAGTAGTATTGGGTTAGAATACATATGGATGAGATTGTAAAGCAATGTTATCAAGGATCTTACATGTTATGTGTTAAATCTATCATAAACCCTTAGATGCTTATAAATTTAACTCCTCCCATGGATATATGGCACTGATCTAAGTTGTACTTATTCGTATGGTTCACTATTTGTTTGTCTTTATCTAGAGCTTGCTACAAATTGCAAATACATGACTATCTTATACTGTGAAATGTTGTTGTAGTTATCACATGCTCCAAATAATTGATATTATTGATAAACAACCAATTCTATTTGGTATTATCCTTTTATGTTGAGCTATTAAATGATATTATCTTTTGTCGTTAATGTTGTTTATGATGATGGTGCATAGGTTGTAAATGCATTAAGGGATCACCCTCCCAAGTCTTATAGAGGACAAAGTGTAGGAGGTCTTTGAAATACTCATCAATTGGTCCAGGTCCTTCAAGCTGCCCTTTATTGGAATTGGCAATTCCATAGGTAGATTAGAAGATCAACCTACTTACCATAAAAACAACCAACACCTTGCATATGTTTGTGGTGGAGGTATTACAGAAGAATTGTATGCCTCTATTTCCATTCATTAGATCTACCTTACCCTAGCATATACTTGGGCTAAGTCTACAATTGCTTCAAACTCATGCAATGAAGGCTATGTTTGATGAAATCATAGACCTCAACCAAGATGTGGGTAGATTATGGGAATTTTTCCAAGACCTGAGGCTGGACGATAAAAACGTGAAAGACTAAGCTTTTTTTTTTTGTCTTATCTTATACAATTTTATGAGAATGGGGGTGCCAATGTATGAGAAGATCTTTGGAAACTAGGCATAAAAATTGAAGGTTAAAGAGAACATGGGGGTGCAAAACTTACAGTACTCATTGCCCCTTGGTCATCAATTTTCCCTGATTTCCTGTAACCTTGTCCTCGATGCTGGTATTGACCTTGTTTTCACTCCTCCAAACTCTTCGTTAGCACTGATATTGACCTTGTTTTCACTCCTCCAAACTCTTCGTCGGGGCTGGTATTGACCTTGTTTTAACTCCAAACTCTTCCTCAGTGTTGGTATTGACCTTGTTTTAACTCCAAACTCTTCCTTGGTGTTGGTATTGACCTTGTTTTCACTCCTTCAAACTCTTCCTCGGTGCTAGTATTGACCTTGTTTTCACTCCAAACTCTTCATCGGCACTGGTATTGACCTTGTTTTAACTCAAAACTCTTCCTTGGCACTAAAATTGACCTTGTTTTCACTACTCCAAACTCTTCCTCGGTGCTGGAATTGACCTTGTTTTCACTATTCCACACTCTTCCTTGGCACTGGAATTGACTTTGTTTTCACTACTCCATACTCTTCCTCGGTGTTGGTATTGACCTTTCACTTCTTCAATTTGACGAGCTACAACCTAGTTTCGTTAGGTTTTATAGTATGTGAATTAAGTTGAAAATTTTGGTGCCATTTAGCTAGGTTTTAATATTCTACAATATAGTTAAGTATATATTAGCTATATTTTACATAATAAATAATATAATTATTAAACTTATTATAATTATATATTATATTGTTTAACAAAAATATTAAATACATATTAAATTATTACAATTAATAATTAATAATCAGTATATTTTTATATAAAACAAAATATAATTAAAATAATAGAATATATATTAATATGAGAGAGAGAAACTAAATGTTGATTGGTTGTTTCATGTCAACAATCCAAGGATGGCATGTGTCCTTGGCCAGTTATGCTCAAGGTAGCATTCCATTTGATTAAAGATATGATAATTCTCCTTTAAGACCTCTTCAATGTACTCATTGCACACTTAAGGAGACAAAGATAAATATAGAGAAAAAAATATAGAGAGAGGGGGAGATAATGAAAAGGGTACAAATAGAAAGGGATACAAAGAGATAGAGAGAGGTAGAGAGATAAAGAGATAAGGACGAATAGATAGAGAGGGTGATTGATATATCTCTCTTTGTCCCTCTCTATATCTCTATATCTCCCACTATTTATGTCACTCCCTCTTCCCCCCTCTATCTATTGAGCTATCTCACCCTCTCCCCCCTTTCTCTCTCATTCACTCCATCTCTCCCTCCATCTCTCCTACTCTATATCTCTATCTCTATTTCTTTTTTTATCTCTCTCTCACTTCTTTATCTATGTCTTTCTATCATATCCCTTTCTCTCCCTCACCCTCTTTATCTCCCACTCTCTATCTCTCACCACCTCTCCCTCCCTATCCCCCCTATCCATTGACTCTCTATCTCCACCTCTATTCCTTTCTCTTCCCATATATATCCATCTCTCTTTCTCTTCCCATATATCTCTATCTCTCTATCTTTCTCTTCCCATATATCTCTATCTCCCAATATATTAACTAGGAATCCATGAAAGCATACAATAGTATATGTTGGTAAAACTATAATAGTGTTTTATTAAACTATAAGTAACACTTATCTTTCTAATTTCAAGCCTTCTTATAAAAATAGTGTTTTATTAAACTATAAGTAGATTATTGTCACCACTCTTCATTCAACATGAAATTCCAAATGTAGCAATTGTTTGGTTTCTTTTGTCAATTTTCATTAACCAAGCTATTTATTGGGTTGAATAAAGTTTTCTTATGACCCTTCATCTCTTTAAAATAATTAGACAATATTAGCGAGGTCAGGAATGGGAGAAAACTAAACTCCTTCAAAATAGGGGTAGTTTTGGGTATGTTGGTTTTCTTTGTATACTATATACTTAGTTCCTCTAGGACAAATAAGTCACTTTAGATCATTTTCTTATTTGTCTATCCTAACTAACATAGAGTAAGATTTTTCATTTTAATTGACTACTACATAATATTTTATGAGTTGAAAGAATTGTTTCCATTCTTTGTAGTTTTTACATTGGAATACAAATCATATTTAATTTCATGCCAATATACTTCTTTCATAAATATATTTGTTTGAAATAAGTGCTTCATAACCCATCTAGTGAAATCATAATTAAACTATCAAAAAGGAAATAAGAATTTTCTAAAGAAAAGAACACTTGACCCAATCATAAGTGTATGGCCTTCGAAGAAAG
>VDFB02252616.1:150301013-150317304 GCA_007258455.2 Sequoia sempervirens
TGATAAGTTTGGTTGATCGTCTATCAATTTTCATTAGATCTTAACGATTGCCTGCCATCGTGTGATTGAAAGTTGTAAGGTTTTACTGATCATGATATCACGAGTGGGTGCCATGTGTCTCATCTAATGAAGCTAAAGGAATGAAGGAAATACTATGGTAAATTAATCCAGCCTTAATACATTAAAAGATGGGTTACAAAAGTGTTCTTGAGGTGCACATTTTTTAAATCAGTGGATATGTTCTAATCTTATGAAAAAGCTACTCGACAATTAATAATATGGCTGGTGAATGTGTTAAAGGAACAACATCATGAATGCTCAAGATCTATGGTTGCCCACTATTGTGTGATACAAATTTGCAAGATCTTTACTGATTGTGATATCGTGGGTGACCACCACATGGAATTCCTTGGAAATTTATGGTATGATGGGCACCTTATTTCCATGTTGGTGATTGTGTCAGCTTGTTTTGAGGACAGTAATTCAATGATCTGATCTAATTGAAGTATCAATGGCTAAAATTTAAATCTACATCAAATATGGTTTGAGTCATTCGTGCAGTGCACAAATGAGCTTTAATGGAGGATGATACATTTGTTGCCATTGCCCCACCATACTACTCATTTCAAAGGAGATCCACATAGCGCCCGCCTATTATATCGCAATCAATAAAGACCTCACAACTTTTGATCACGCAATGGGGGAAAACTGTGGATCTAAACCATCGACACTCATGTTCGTTCAACATAGTTTCTAGCCTTGTTATTAACCATCGAGCACCTTTCTACTGAGATTATAACATCTTCATTGATTTAAAACACGTGCATCTTATAACTACTTTAGTAACCTGTGGCATAATGTATTAAAGATGCATCAAAGTATTTATCATTCCTTTGGCTTCACCGAATGAGACACATGGTGCTCACCCATGATATCATGATCAACAAAGATAGTGTGGTGGGGTCATCGTAGGATGGTGGGTAATGAATGAGTTCACACAATGATTGATCTATGACCATGCGAACTTGTCCCTCTGCAAAATAAAAACATTTATTAGGCAAGAGGGCCTAGTAGTCATGCGGGGTCTAATAGTTTCACACTCAATCATGATGATAATACCCTGTCTTACCACATATTTATACTATATATTGTAAATAAATAGTCCAAATGTAAATAAAGAAAAAACCAAATTTTCATAAAAAATGGACCCATACTTGAACACATGAGAACCTCTAAACGTTATATGAAAAAAAATAAAAAAATTCATGAATAAGTGAAATAACTATTTTTTTGTTTCAAATAAAATATCAAAACTCTCCTCTACAAGTATATCCATTAAAAAATAAAATGCTTATTTAATAAAATAAGACACTCATTTAAACAAGTATTGTTATCATAGTGAAAAAATATTGTTCTTATGTGTACAACAATTGGGGTAGCAATGTACAAGCATTGGATAATTTATATTAATAGTTTGTCCTATCAAAAATATAAAAGGTGAGCACAATAAATAACATGTATTTTCCCATTAAATGTGAAGGATTTTCAAAAAGTTTTAGTGTTCAACTATTGGTCCACTTTTGTTCAATATAAGTTATATTTTAAATAATTATGTGTTGTTTTTATAACAAATAGATTTTTTGTGTTCAACTATTAGTCCATATGTGTTGAATATAAAAGGTAGAGAATCAAAGATTTATGGTTATCAATAAGTATTTGGTCCACTTAGATAATATTAATTTTAATTTAAATAAAAATATCATATTCTACAAGCAACAAATGATATTTTTTTGGTTCAACTATTAGAGGGTTCCATGATTAAGTTTTGGTCGAGACCTTTAAAAGTCAAATTTTAGACACTTCTCAAAAGATTTTCCGATGTGGCGAGTTCCATGATGAGTCGCGCCTCCAAACATTAGTTATAGATAAATAAGAGACCAGTCTACATTTCAAAAAAAAAATGAAGGTTCTATGATATTCCAATCAATTGCTACATGATGAGAAAGTTAGCCTACATGACAACTGGGCCCTCTCCCCTAAAGGAATAAGGGGACATCACTAGTCTAACGACAAAAAATGATAGAAGTCTTTTTAACGAGGGAACACGGGACCAATAAAAGACTTAGGAAAAAGAAAGTTAGGTGAAGGAAATAAAATGATAAAACAAAAGGGGGCCCAGCCTAGATGAAGCGATGGGGCTTAAGTCATTTTAAAATCTTCCAAAAAAGTAGTGGCCAAATAGATCCTATCCAAGGTGTAAGATGAAAACTAAGGTTTTATATGAAGACAAAGGTAAAATCCCATCCTTATGATTTTCCCCAATGCCATAGATGACTAGAGACATAAGGTAGGATAAAATAGAACACAAAGAACAAAACTTTGAAGTTCCATCACTACCCTAAACCCTAAACCCTAAGCCATTAACCCTTAACCCTTAAACCCCAAACCCTTAAACCCTCTACCCTCTCTCTCTCTCTCAAGTCTCTCCCTCCTACACCCTCTCCCTCTCTTAGGTCTCTCTCTCTCTCTCTCACTCCCTCTATCTCTCTCCCTATTGGAACTTCAATTTTTTTTCTCCTTGTGTTCCATTTCTGCCCTACCTGGTGTCAAATGGTCTTTCATGGTTTCAAAATTCCTTAGGGTTGGAGTATTAGCCTTATTTTCATGTAAAACCCTTGTATCTATTTTACTCCCTGGTTGAGGATCTATTTTGTTGTTACCATTTTGAAGGGTTTTAAAACAAATTATGCCCCATCGTTTCTTCTAGGCTTTGGTCCCTTTGGTTTTAATTTTCGCAGTCTCCGCAAGTTTTATTTTCATAGGTTTAGGTTAGCCTCATGTTTCATTGTTTAAAAACAACTGATGTCATTGTTGTCCCATCCCCTTGTCCTATTAATAAATGTATATTTTGTAGAAGGATGAGATTCATGCCACTGTTGATCAATTGCCTTCGCATATCAATGATTTCCCGCCATCGCGCGATCAAGAGTTGCAGGAACTTTATTGATCGCAATATCGCGGGCAAGTGCCACGTGTCCTCTCTAAGGGATGAAATTCGTGTGGCCATCTATCAACTATCATTTGATAATAGCCCTTTCCCACTATTTCGCAATCAAAATGTAGTCAATTTTTATTTATCATGAAGTAGCAAGATGTTTCCACGTGTACAAGGTGGGGCCCAAGGAAAATTTTGTGCGCTGGTGACATATTTTAAATGATTCATTGCTTTAAGAAAAACATTTAAAATAATATTTTTGACAAGGTTGTGGAGATGCATTAAATGAGAAAATTCCAAGTAGAGGAATTAGGGCAACAAGTCAAGTCAAAGAGGATCTATAGTGGAGATCTGAAGTTGAGCCCAAACCGCATCCTAGCCATTCCCCGCCATCCCACAATGGCCCCACCATAGTATTTCATTTGATTATGATATCATGGGTGGGCATCACATGTCCTATCTAGAAGGGCCAAGGGGGACAAAGTTTGTGACCGCAAATCAAGTTTTTTCAAAGATCAAAGGTCACCCGCCATCAAGTGATCAAAAGTTGCATGGTTTATACCAATCATGATATCATGGGCGACAGCCACGTGTCTCATCCGATGAAGCTAAAAGAATGAAGGAAGTATTTCCCGGTCATGTAAGTACATTTAAAAGTGGGTTACTAAAGTTCTCTTAGGATGCACATGCTTCAAATCGACGGAGATGTTACGATCTCAGTAGAAAAGTTGCTCAGTAGTTAATTATAAGGTCAACGACTGTGTTGAAGGGACGAGATTGTTGATACTCAGGATTGATGGTCGCCTACCATTACGTGATCTAAAGTTGTAGGATCTTTACTGATTATGATATTGCGGGCGTCCACCATGTGGAATTCCTTCACAGCATATGCGAGATGAGCCCCTTATTTGTCATGTTGGTGATTGATTCAACTTATTTTGAAGATGACCATTCGATTGTTTGATCAAAATGAAGGATTGACAATTAGAATTTAAAGTCTCATTAAAATATGGTTGGAGTCATTTTTGTAGCACGTGGGTGATTTTTAATGGCGGGAAGGATGCTTACTGGCATGATTCAATCAATAAGTCAGATGTTGTGATTGTAGCAGTTTTACAGTTCTACTTAATGGAAGTCTTGGCATGGATTTCTAGTGGTATTTATTGCTACATCAACTTTTCTAGGTATGCCAATTGGCTGGTGACATGTGTACTCTCTCACTCAATGCTTATTGTCTCTTTCATTCTCTATAAGAAGGATTTCAAGGCTAGAGGTACGGGGTAGCAAGTTAGAAAAAAATTGTCAAGTCTAGGTGATGTTGCAGAGCAACTTGTAAAGTCTGATGTTTTTTAGGAAGGATGCAATTTAGATTTTGAGTCATTTTGTTGCAGGTCTTGAGTTCATGAGGATTTAATGTTGTATAATAGCACTAGAATTTCAGTTGAAAAGAAAAATTCAAGCTCATGTCTCTCCATTGTACTTGTATATGTGAAACTTGAATAAAATAACCAAGGGTTGTTTTATCCATCTCACTATTGTCGTGTGTATGATTCTATTCTAGCTTTAATTCAAGGAGTTAATTAAAATGCTTGAATGGGATTATAGGTGAATATGTATTCTATAAGGATTTGATAAGTAGTATTGACTTAGAATACATATTGATGAGATTGTAATGCAATATCATCAAGGATTTCATATGTTATGTGTTAAATCTGTCACATACCCTTAGATGCTTATAAATTTGACTCCTGCCCAATAGATATATGACACTGGTCTAAGTTGTAATTACCCATATAATTTAGTTTATTGCAAGTTACAAATCAATGAATCTCTTATACTATCTTGTGCTGTAGTTATCTCATGCTCCCGATAGTTGCTATTATTGACATCTGAACAAACAATTTATTTCAGTATTATCCTACCATGTTGAGCTATTAAGTGATATTATATGCTATTTTTAATGTTATTTATAATAATGGTGCAGAGGTTGTAAACACATTACAGGATCACCCTCCTAGGTCTTATAGAGCCCGAAGTGTAGGAGGCTTCTTAAAGTCCTCATCAGTTGGTCCAATTCCTTCTAGTTTCCCTGGATTGGAATTGGAACTTCCATAGGTAGATTATAAGACAAAACTTCTTACATTGTAAAAAGAAACCAACAAGATGGCGACTCTATTGGGGACCTAGCTTAATATTTCTTGTCAATGTGTCAGTTGTCCATTTTACATAGAGTTGTCATAGTATTTTTGTGATTTGAAGGTTGAGCCTAAAATTTTGTTTTAAGTCTCTGCACTTCTTCTATAAATCACTTTTGTTTGTTGACAGTACAAGGTTCCAAGGGTTTTCATTCTCCACCACGTGCCTTTAGGTATTTGGTATTCCCAAGCTAATTGGGTGGAAAATCTGAAGTCTCTGCACCAGTGTGCATTTTATTGTAAAAATATCATTATAAATGGAAAAAACTTCTGGACTAAGTAGGAAGAGTGAAGAACACTAGGTCATTCATGAGAAATCACCCAAAATAGAGATTGGATGGTGGACTTCCCAAACTGAAGAAAAAGGACTAGATAAAGAAAAAACCAGAATCTACTAATGCTACTCCCATGTCACAGGACCCTGTACACCAAGGTACAAATAAGATTTTACACCCTATCCCTAAAAATATTGAAGAGGTGTCTAGAATTTCAATGTCTAGAAGTTTAGATTCAGGGTATGTGCAGGATCATGGTGCGCCAAAAAGTGGCAATATTATGAGGGTATGTGGCTGACGACCTTTTTTTCACCCAAAATTAATGAAACAAAAAGGGTTTTTAGAGGAGATTCTCAGCTTTCTAAAAATATAAATTATGATTTAATTTGAATTTAATAAATAATTATTATTTAATTTCTATTATAATTACGACTAAAGTCCTGATCGATAGGCTGATTGAAAAAAATCTATAACTTTCAAACGGTATCATATTTTTGAATCCAAAACATGTCACATTCTATGCTTCACATACTATAGGATTAAAAAAGAAAAATTAAGTTTCATGAAGTTTTGACCAAGTTAAGGTGGTCAGACAGACGAGTTTTTATATTTTCTAAAAGTTGTAATAAAAAATTCATAATTAATCATTTACTTGGAAACAAATTACAAAAAAATATGTATCACATCCAGACACGAGTCCTCTACTTATATATAAAATCTTACAAAAAAATATTATCATTTTATTATGGTTAGGGTGGTCAAAAAGACACCTACTTATTTTTTCCCTGAAATTTAAGTACTACTGCATTGAAATTTCAAATTTTCACCAAATAGATTTTATTTATTTTTAAATAAACCTAGTATTTGAGAAACTACATTCAATTTTATACAAATTCTATTCTTACATATTTTTGAAATAATATAGATAACTTATTCAAATATTTATGTCAAGTTTCCTAACACTGATTTTTCTGAATTTTTTGCCACTTAAGGGTCTATTTTTTGCACGATGATCCTGCACATACCCTTCAAATAGTTGTGGATTTTTTGATGCATTATTCAATACACCATTTCAAGAAGATGTGACATGTCAAAATAAAGGGCCTGTTAGTGTCAAATATTCTGAAAAAAGAAGAGGAAGGAGTAGAAGTCAAAGCCCTCATAGAGAATGCACCAGTGATGCACCTCCTCCTCCTACTAAAAATGATGAAAACTCTTTATTGTCAGAACATGTATTGGAAGAGATCAATTTAATAGATCTAAGTGATACATCAAGTTTTGATGTGACTTTGCCTATCCCTGATGATGTTTTTAGAGACATTAATTCTTTGAGGTGGGAAATCCAAAAGCATGTTGAGCTCAGGAGGAAAGAGAAAAATAAAGAGAAGCAGAGTTGAGAACTGTTGTGATTGAAAGGGATAGGTTGATGAGACAGTTGAAAAGCATGAATTTCTTGAACCAACAAGAGCCTAAACCAAGTGTTGATGGTCTAGTTGTACAAAAGATTGCTAATAGAGGAACAAAGTCTGTGTTTAAAGAAAACCCAATAGGCCACATTGATGTCCAACCCAAACTTGCTGACCCAAAACCCTCAAATCATGTTAAGTCTCAACTGAGTAAGCCTATCTTAGATAAGGGAAAGAAAAAGGTTGAGGGGATTAAAATAAATGAGAAATTAATTCCCCATTCCACTTAACAAGATCTTCACCCACATTTGTCATTGCAAATATAATTTTCCTTAGAAAAGGATAAAACAGAGAATGGAACTCTGGCAGAAGAGTTGGAGAGAGCAGAAATTGAGGCTACGAATGCAAAAGTGAAGAGGAAACTAATTTTCCTAAAGATGTAAAACATGGATGAGGCTACACAAGCTTCAACCCCATCAAATCACCAAGAAGTTTTAAATGGAAGTCCTAAAATTAATCTAGACTAGGCCACCATAAATAATTCTAGCCTAAAGACTCATGCAAATAGGTCTATAAATCCAAATCAGGATGGTTCTAGAGTATAAGATTTAGGGTCTGGTGTTGATCCTCAAGTGAATGAAGGATTATTTTAGTGATGACCTATACTATTGGAAAGGTATAGGCCATTATTCTTTGATGGTCTCCCTAGTTATCCAAATCCCATCCCTACTGACTTGAGAGAAAAGATTAATAAGTTTGCTAGAAATAATGTTGTAACAATAGAGGAACAATTGAAAGATTTTATGGATATGTTGATTGATTAGAGGGTAGAACATGAAGATGTAATGAAATTGTTTTTACAATCTCTAGTAGAAGATGTGAGGGATTGGTATAGAGGTGTACCAAATGCTAGTATTGGTTCATGGGATGAGTTTGAAAAGTGTTTCAAGGAGCAGTATGGTGATAAAAATAACGCTACTTTTATGTTAAATGAATTTAATAACATCAAGAATTCATTGAATGAGCCTATGACAGAGTTTAATTTAAGATTTCAAAAGGAAATGTATAAATTTCTTTAGGTTTTAAGGCTTGATCAAAAAAATTTCTTAACTCCATATTTCAATGATTTTGAAGCTAAAATGGCATATCTCCTCAGATATAAGGACCCTCAAACTATGAGGAATGCATTTAGGGTGGCTATAAATATTGACAGTAATAGAAGAGCTTCTTGGAAGTATGGTAGGAGAGAAGAACCTACACTTTTAAAATATCCTAAGAATAAGACTAAGAAGATTTTGGCTGCAAAGCCTAAGGATGATGAAAAGTGGGAAAAGGTTTATAATACTCTAAAATACATAAAGCAAACTATTGCTAAACAAGAGAAGGGTATAGGAAATGAAAGTCAACCCTACAATAAAACTGATAAGCCACTCAGATTGCAAAATTATCCCTATAATACAAATTGAAAAGATGGAAAACCAAATTTTCCTAGCCAAAAGCCTAAAAATGATCATCATACGCCAAACCCCTTGTAAAAACATTCAATGAATCTAGTAGTAGATAGACCATGGTGTGAAGTGTGTGAACACCTTCATGATCAAAATTATTGTGGTGTTTCTTAGTTGCTTGTTGCTAAAGAAGGGGAAGAGGATGTCCATAATCAAACATCAAAATATGAGAAGGATGATGTAGATGTTTGTATAACCAGATCATACATTGATTAGGTAGAATGTTCTTTTGATGATTAAATACAAGAAGTTGATGTGGATAATAAGAGACAGAGAAGTGAGGTGTATCATCAAAAAATATTTTTTGATGAGGATGGTAATTTTGATCATAATTCTTGCAATATGGAATAATTTGAAGATTCAGTGTCCTTAAGGAGACCGTTAGAAGAAGAGATTGCAAGATTGATGGAAGAAATGGCTGCCCAAATGAGAAGTTCACTTCAATTGAGAAATAGAACTATGGGTGGTGAGCAGAGTAAACCTGTTGGCCTATTTATTAAAGAACAAAAGGATAAAAATAGAGGTGTTAAGGTTGACAACAAAAAGGATGTTGTAAAAGTCAAAGAAGTTCATAATGAAAAGGTTTGGACAAAAAGGAATGAAACCCCAAAGCTTCAAGAAGATGTGACTTCATCACTAGTGAAGACCAAGGTGATTGCAAAGGTAGTTCAAACTGATGTAGAGGATAAGAAGCAAAGGAAGCTAGGAGGAGGTAATCAACAAGAGAAAAAGGAAAACGATGAAGGTATGATGTGTAATCTACCTAAATATACACATGTGGATATGTTTCATGTGCTTTCTCAGGTTAAAGTAATTGTAACTTTGTTAGAAATTATGAGAATAAATGAACACAAAGAAAAAACAATAGCCTTGATCACAGATGTTGTTGGTAATAAGACTAAACAAGGAACTAGAAAAGAAGAAAAGGATAAATAGAAAGAAAAGGAAGTGGAGGGAATTGTGTCACAAATTCCCCCTGTGTATTTAGGAAGTTCTATTAACATGTGCCTTGAAAATATAAGTCCCTTTTTCTTAAGTGTGAATATAAATGGGAAAATTTTAAGGAATTGTATGATAGATTTAGAGGCGTCAAATAATGTTATGCCATTTAAAATAATGGAGGCATTGGGCTTGATAGTAGATACTACTCAAGGTAAATTCTATGCCATGGATTCAAGAGACATGCCAGTTATTGGAACTATCAGAGCATTGCCTTATAAATTTATTTAGTACCCTGACAAATATTTAGTCATGACTATATTAGTCATAGACATCCCACCTCATTTTGGAATGCTTTTATCAAGAAAATGGAGTGCACCAATGGGCGGTAACATGCAATGTGATTTGTCATTTTATACTTTCTTTATTGATGGTAAGGATGTCAAAATTGAAAGGGAATCAAAAGTACCTCATATGATTGAGCATGGCCCAATTGAAAACATGATATGTTTTATTAACAGTGGTATAGATGAGTTCAGGGTTGAGGAATTCCCTAACAATTGTGACAAGCCTACTGCATTGATTGACACAAAAATAAAACAATTGTTAGAATCTGATGACTTGTGGGTTATGTATTTTGACGGTGCAAGTTCAAGAGAAGGTGCTAGTGTAGGTTTCTTGTTACGATCACCAAGTGGAAAGACATTTAGGTTCTCTTTCACTTTGTTATTTGAATGCACAAATAACATGGCAAAGTATGAAGCCTTGTTATTGGGGTTGAGATTGGCTGAAAAACATGGGATTAAGAAGCTCAAGGCAATTGGGGATTTTGAGCTTGTGGTTTCCCAAGTCATATCCAAGTATATATCAAAGAAAAAGAGATTGAAATAGTATAGGAATGTTTTTTGGGATAAATTGGAGAGATTTGATGCATTTGGCATAGGATGGATGGAGAGAGGTCAAAATAAGGTGATAGATTTATTAGCTAATATTGTAGTAAGACTAGATGATATATCTTATGCTAGGATTTCAAAGGTTGAGGTGCAAACCAGGCCATCTATTCCTGATAACATAAAAAATTGGCAAGTCTTTTATAATGATGATGATATATTAAGATTTTTGAATTGTGTGAGAGAGTATGAAAATCAAGAAATTGACTTTGGAGCTTTTGTTGAAAATATTGATGGTAAGGATATTATATTTGGAAATGAGGTCATTCAGTTAAAGACAAACACAATTCCCAAGGGTCTAGTTGTACTAGAGAGAGTATTTGATAATCAAGATAAGACAAAAGCTAATCACACTGCTCCCCATCCTGATGACCTAGAAGAGATAAATATTGGAACAGAAGCATCCACAAAGAAGGTGTATATTGGAAAGAAAATGCCACCAAAGGTGAGAAGGATGCTAATTGATTTATTAAGGAAGTTTAGGCATATGTTTGCATGGTCCTATGATGGTCTTAAGGCATATAGGGAAGATCTTTTCCAACATGAGATTCCTTTGTGTGATGATGCCAAGCCATTTAGACAAAAGAAAAGGCCTATTAATCCCACTTTAGCCCCCAAGATGCAAGAAGAATTAATGAAATTAAGGGATGCAAGAATCATCAAGCCAATCAGACATTCATCCTGGGTGTCAAAATTGGTACCTATAAGGAAGAAAAATGGATACATCAAATTATGTGCAGATTTCAGAAATTTGAATGTGTCTTCATTAAAAGACAATTATCCATTACCCAATATAGAAGCCATGTTGCAAAGGGTGACAAACTGTGAATTAATGTCTATGATGGATGGTTTCTCTAGTTATAACCAGCTTATGGTAAGAGAGTATGAGTAGTTTAAAAAACCTTTCACCACACCATGGGGAACATATGTTTAAGTAAGAATGCCATTTGGTCTAACAAATGCAGGAGCTACTTTTCAAAGAGCCATGGGTGTGGCATTCTTAGATTTCATTAATTTTTTTTTGGTGATCTACCAAGATGACTTGACAGCATATTCAAGAAAGGAAGAGGACCATTGTGAGCATCTGGAGAAAATATTCATTAGAGCCTTGGAGTATGGTATTTCTTTGAATCCAAAAAAATGTGTGTTCAAAGTATTAGAAGGAAAATTATTAGGACATATTGTTTCCAAGGACCGAGTAAAAAATGATCTAGAGAGGGTAATTGCAATTGATAAAGTTCCACAACCTCAAAACGTCAAAGGAATACAATCTTTCTATGGAAAAATAAAATTCTTAAGGAGGTTCGTGACAAATTTTTTTGAGATAGTTTTCCCTATTTCAAAAATGCTCAAGAAAGGAGCCAAAGTTGAATGGGATAATGAGTCAATGTAGGCTTTCCAAGCCATTAAGCAAGCAATAAAGAAGGCTCCTATGTTAAGAACCCCTGATTTTCTAAACCTCTATAGATTTTCTCATTTTCTTCATTCCACACAATTGCAGCTGTGTTGTTACAAAAGAATGCGAAAGGTTTTGAACAACCTATAGCCTTTTTCAGCAAATATTTACAAGCTACAAACTTAAGTATGATACAAATGAAAAACAGGCATATGCACTATAGGTGGAAGTGTCAGGAAGAAGGTGTAGGTGGATGAATAGGATCCAAGAATTCAATATTGAGGTTCATATTACCAAACTAGTAAGAGGAAAAGGATTGGCCAAGCTCATGGGCCAAAGTAATCTAGAAGAAAATCAGATAAATTTGTTGGAAGAAGAGAATAGATCACACATATGTGATATGGAGCATTTTGAGTGGTATAAATATGTGATATATTATTTGCAAAGAATGAAATGTCCTAAAAATTTAAGTGAAAATGATAAAAGGACATTGAAGTTACATGCTATCAAATATGTTATTGTTGATGGAAAGCTCTAGTGGAGAAATGGAGAAGGCGTCATGCTGAAGTATGTTGACCGCGATCAAGCAAAATAAATCTTGAGTGAGATGCATGGTGGAGTTTCTGGAGGGAATTATATGGCTAAAACAATTGCACATAAAATAATGAGGGCTGGATTTTGGTGGCCTACAGTTTTCACAGATGCACACCAATTAGTGAAGACATGTGATGCTTGTCAATGTTTCTTTGGTAAGTTAATTTTTTTTGGTAACTTGCCTCTAAAACTAGCTATAGAACAAGCTCCATTATAGTAGTGGGGTTTTGATTTTGTAGGAGAGATAACATGTAAATCTAGTGAAGGCCACTCATGGATATTGATGGTGACTGATTATTTCACTAAGTGGGTGGAAGCAATTCCAACAAAGAAAGCTACTAGTAAAGTAGTAATTGACTTCTTGATGAGCAACATATTGGCTAGATTTGCATGTCTAGAAAGGATTGTATTAGATCATTCAATTTGTTTTAGATCTAATGAATACAAAGAATTTGGTGTGAAGCATGGCATCCAAATTTCTTATTCATCACCATACCACCCAAAGGGAAATGGATAGGGATAATTGAGCAATAAAAGCTTGATGAAAATCATTAAAAGAATCCTGGATCAAAATAAAGGGCTTGGGATTCTAATCTGAGATTAGTAGTCTGGGAAGATAGGGTAACTGTGAAGAAGGCAATAGGTTGTATCCCATTTCACTTTGTTTATGGGATCAATGCCAGGTTTCCCCAAAATAATTTAATGGAAATGTATAAGTTTGTCCAGATGTATGACAATGAAATTGATGATGAGATGCAATTGAGAGTGGAAGCTCTTATAGAATTAGATAAACTAGTAGGGAGGCTCAAAAGAGAAATGCAAAGTTGCAGTTGCAAATAAAGGATTTGTATTAAAAAAGAAGGCACCTATAAGGAGTTTCAAAGATGGTGATTTGGTTTTAATGTGAAATGCCCGAGTAGAAGATAAAGGGAAACATGGGAAATTTGATGCAATCTAGTTGGGTCCATTTTTTATTAATGGTAAGTGGGGTGAAGATTCTTACTTCCTCCAAGATATGACTAGGGATATTCTTGAACTGCCAGTTCATGGACAATTCTTGAATTTATACTTCACTTGAAGTATTATTTTCCATGAATAGTAGCTTAGTTTTGTATATTTTGTAACTAGTTTGGGTTGTTTTGTCTTACCAAACCCTTTTGGTCATCTCTACCTCTTGGTCTGCTCCACCTGATATTTTGAATTCTCGCTTCATTCCAGTGGAATGAACGTCACCAATTGGAGCCACTATTGGAACTTCTAAAAATTTTCTCCTTGTGTTCCATTTTTTCCCTACCTGGTGTCAAATGGTCTTTAATGGTGTCAAAAATTTTGAGGGTTGTGGTTTTTTCCTTATTTGCATGTAAAACCCTTATATCTGTTTTATGCCCTGGTTGAGGATCTATTTTTTTATTACCTTTTTGAAGGGTTTTAAAATAACTTATGCCCCATCATTTTTTCAAGGCTTTGGTCCCTTTGGTTTTAATTTTTGTAGCCTCCTCAGGTTTTATTTTCCTAGGTTTAGGTTGGCCCCATGTTTCATTGTTCAAAAACAACTTATGTCATTGTTATCTGGTTCTCCTAGTAACTCCCCCTTGTCCTATTAATAAACGTTTATTTTGAAGAAGGATGAGCTTCGAGCCACCATTGATCAATTGCCTTTAGATATCAATAGTTGCCCACCATCGCGTGATTGGGAGTTTCAGGAACTTTATTGATCACTATATCGTGGGCAGGTGCCATGTGTCCTCTCTGAGGGATGAAGTTTGCACGACCATCTATCAAATTTTGTTTAATCATAGCCCTTGCCCACTATTTCACAATCAGAAGGTGCTCACTTTTTATTTATCACAAAGTAGCGAGATGTTGCCACGTGTATAAGGTGGGGCCCGAGGAAATTTTTGTGCGTTGGTGACATATTTTAAATGCTTCATTTCTTTAAGGAAAACATTTAAACTAATATTTTCAACAAGGCTATGGAGATGCATTAAATTAGAAAATGCCAAGCGGAGGAATTAGGGAAACAAGTCATGTCAAAGAGGATCTATGGTGGAGATCAAAAGTTGAGCTCAGACTACATCCTAGTTGTTCCCCGCCATCCCACAATGGCCCCACCACAGTATTTTAGTTGATTGCGATACCACGGGTGGGCGACAGGTGTCCTATCTGGAAGGGATGAGGGGGACAATGTTTGTGACCTCTGATCAAGTTTTTTCAAAGGTAAACGGTCACCCGCCATCGTGTGATTGAAAGTTGCATGGTCTATATCGATCGCGATATCATGGGTGACTGCCACATGTCTCATCCAATGAAGCCAAAAGAATAAAGGAAGTATTGCCCAGCCATAAGTACATTAAAAAGTTGGTTACTAAAGTGCTCTTGGGATGCACGTGCTTCAAATCAACATAGATGTTATGATCTCAGTGGAAAAGCTGCTTAGTAGTTAATGATAAGGCTAGCTACTATGTTGAAGGGATGAGATTGTTGATGCTTAGGATCAACAGTTGCCCAACATCGCATGATCCAAAGTTGCATTATCTTTACCGATTTCGATATCATGGGTGTCCTCCAAATGGACTTACTTCACAACATATGGTAGGTGGGTCCCTTATTTTCCATGTTGGCGATTGAGTCATCTTATTTTGAAGACGGTTGTTTGATTGTTTGATCAAATTGATGGATCGATGGTTAGAATTTAAAGTCTCTATCAAATATGATTGGAGTCATTTGTGCAACGCGCGGGTGAGTTTTAATGGTGTGAAGGACGCTTACTGGCATGATTCAATCAATAAGTCAGATGTTGTGATTGTAGTGGTTTTCTAGTTCTGCTTAATGGTGTTGGTCTTAGTGTGGATTTCTGGTGGTCTTTATTACTACATCAACATTTCTAGGTGTGCCAAATGGCTAGTGACATGTGTACTCTCTATCCCGATGCTTGTTAGCTCTTTCATTCTCTATAAGAAGGATTTGAATGCCATAGGTATGGGGTAGCAAATTTGACAAATTTTATCGAGTCTAGGTGAAGTTAAAGAGCAACTTGTAAATTTTGATGTTTTTCAGGAAGGATGCAATTTAGGTTTTGAGTCATTCTATTGTAGGTCTTGAGTTCATGAGGATTTAATGTTGTATAGCAGTACTAGCATTTGAATTTAAATGAAAAATTCAAGCTCATGTCTCTCCATTGTAATTGGATATGTGAAACTTGAATAAAATAACCAAGGACTATTTTATCCATCTCACTATTGTGCTGTGTATGATTCTATTCTAGCTTTAATTCAAGGAGTTAATTAAAATTCTTGAATGGGATTATAGGCAGATATGTATTGTATAAGGATTTGATAAGTAGTATTGAGTTAGAATACATATTGATGAGATTGTAATGCAATATCATCATGTATTTCATATGTTATGTGTTAAATCTGTCACATAACCTTAGATGCTTATAAATTTGACTCCTACCTAATAGATATATGGCACTGGTCTAAGTTGTAATTACCCATATGATTTAGTATTTGCTTGTCTTTTCCTAGAGCTTGCTACAAGTTGAAAATCAATGATTATCTTATACTATCTTGTGTTGTAGTTATCTCATGCTCTAGATAGTTGATATTACTAATGAAAAGCCAATTTATTTCAGTATTATCGTACCATGTTCAGCTATTAAGTGAGATTATCTACTATTGTTAATGTTGTTTATAATAATGGTGCAGAGGTTGTAAACACATTAAGGGATCACCCTCTTGGGTCTTGCAGAGCCCGAAGTGTAGGAGGCTTCTTAAATTCCTCGTCAGTTGGTCCAAGTCCTTCAAGCTACCCTTGATTGGAATTGGCACTTCCATAGGTAGATTAGAAGACAAACCTAGTTACAATGTAAAATGAAACCAACACTCCCCTCTACCCTAAACCCTAAAACCTAAACCCTTAACCCTTAAACTCTAAACCCTTAAACCCTCTACCCTCTACGTTTAATCCTCTACCCCTTATCTCTCTCTCACTCCCTCCCTCTTTTGCTCTCTCTCTCAACTCTCACCCTCCT
>VDFB02252616.1:150324014-150425300 GCA_007258455.2 Sequoia sempervirens
GTAGAGGGTTTAAGGGTTAAGGGTTTAGGGTTATGGGTAGAGGGAAGTGAGTGAGTGAGAGAAAGACCTAAGAGAGGGAGAAGGGGTAGGAGGGAGAGACTTGAGATAGAGTGAGTGAGTGAGTGAGAGAGAGAGAGACCTGAGAGAGGGAGTGTTGATAGGAGGGAGAGACTTGAGAGAGAGAGATATAAAGGAAGGGAGGGTTAAGGGTAGAGGGTAGAGGTTTTAAGGGTTTAGGGCTTAGGGCTTAGGGTTTAGGGTTGAGTGGACAGAGATAGAGGGAGTGAGTGAATGACCCAGTTACATATTATTCTTTTATTCTTCGTTAGTTAAATATTTAGTTACCCATTTACTGTTAGCAGAAATGACCCCATAATTTAATATAATGGACTACTCATATAATACCTTGCATTATGGAGCTCAATTCTCTAATATATTAATACTTATCAAATCCTTTGTAAATAATTGTAAACTTATGACTCCATTGAAGAATTTAATTGATTTTCTTGAATCAAAGAAAAAACATAGACACACAATTGAACAAATTCTCAAAAGAAGAATGACAATGTCATTAACATTTCATTCAAAATTCACTCAAATCCACATAAGGAGAGAAAATATATTATAATTATATGTTTATTCATGTTTATAAGTCATATATGCATACAATTTAAGATAATTTGCATATATTCATCAAAAACTCAAAATAGGCTATCTATTCTTGATCTGGTGGACATTATTCAATGAAAATTGAAGTGTCTCATTTCTCTCTAGAATCTGCACCATCAGAAAGATCTCAGCGTCCTGGTTCCAACGCAACTCGAACGGAGCAAAAAGGAGTCTGTTTGCGCAAGTTATGGCTAGTCAAACCTTCGGTCAAACTGGGAACAGAGGGCGTCCAGGAAGCGAAAAAAATGATTGTTTCATAAATCAACTGAAGCAGTGTCAAGTCAAAGAGCTCATTAAGATGATTCCGACGACATTCGTTTCGTCGAAATCCGACATCGGAGGCTCAAGATACAACTGGTCAAAGTTTCAGTTTTGACTTGTGGACTGAAGGTACAGTGATGACATCATCATCCGTACAGCTGACGTCAGCACATGGTACAAAATCTGATGTGGACAAATCAGAGTGTGACATGGCATTTGTGCGGACCAATCATAGAGTGACACGTGGCAGTCCATATGCATAGTCAGCAGGTCTAGTCAGCATGCCACGTCATCATCCGAGTTGGCAGACACGTCATCGAATTTGCAGTCAGTGGATGAGTTAGCAGACACGTCATCTAAGTGGCCAGTTAGTCTTCGCCATGTGGCACCTCCTCAGCATGCCACGTGGCCTCTTGGTTGCTCTCCTCTATCCGGCGGTATGGAAGTTGTTTAGTTTGTTAAAAAATATTGTTGGGGGATTTAAACGCCCAACAACCCGTCGCCGAATTTAGCACATAGCCCTTCCACCAAACACGCCGAGCTCACCTAAGTATGGTCAACCATTTTTTTTTTTGAATTAAGGAAAATCTGGTTTATTTAAAATGCGTAGCCGGCGGGAGTTGAACCTGCACCGACCGGGCTCTCAAAACTCTTAGTCACCGCTAGCCCATGTGAGAGGTTACGAATATAATCGACATCGAATAGTTTTGTTAATAGTTTTAAAACCGAATATCTCAAATTTAAACAAACTCCAAACTCCTAGATTTTGAAATAAAAACAAAACAAACAATCTCCTCTAAACAAAGATATCCGAGAAGGTTTAGAAACAAAAAAAATAATAATTTTGGAAGGTTATGAAGATTATTAGGGGATTTTTATATAAGAATGTGGGATTTGAGATTTTTATTTGTAAAAAAAGGAGATTAAGTTGTTTTTTTGGAGATATGGAAGATTTTCAAAAATATTGTAAAATCAATTGGTTAGTAACCAATTTGAGAAAAAAAATTGTATTTAAAGGGGTGTGAGGTGAGAGTTGGGATAGAAGTTTCTTTCAGGTGACAAAGTCTTGAAGCTGTGGAGATAATCGAAAGAGAGGTCTTGTGGAGATTCTTTGAGTCATTCTCGCACATCAAAGCGCTGTTATGCTGCCGAAGTGCTTGGAGAATGATTGTGGTGCTTTGTAATTGATTTTGGAGTTAATCGGATCGGTCTCTCTATTGGAGTGGACCCAGAGACGTAGTCACTTTCGTGACAAACTCCGTTATCAACTGTTTGCACTTCTCTTCTTCTCTCTCTTTCTGTCACTCATTTCCTTCCTTTCTGTTATAATCACCTTGATATTACTTTCATTCTGCTATTTCCTTAAGTTAATTTTGATTTAATTAACTTGAAATAATCATTGTAAAATCATTGTAAAAGTTAAGCATTTAAATACTGCAATCTAGTCTAGATCCTACACAGATCAAGTTGCTATTAGAGCAGAGTTGACTTTTATTGCAGTTATTTGTTTTTTGAATGCTAACGAGATCCAGGATTCAGAAGGGTGAAGGCAAGCTCGAAGACTTTAATCCTGAGATCGGGAAGTGAAGAACTTTTCCAAAGATGTCAGTTTCTGGAATGGAGGTTCCTGAAGAAATCAGTGAGCAAGAATTTTGAAAAGCATTCCTCGAGATGAAGGCAAAGGTGGACATTATTTTTCAAGAGAGACAAGAACGGAAGGAACATGAAGAAGGTTCGTCGAAGCAAGAAGATCGCAAAGACAAGAAAGAGGAACAACATGGAGATGGTGGCAAGAAAACAAATCACCACTTTTCTTCTTCTCCTCCCTCTACTCCTTCTCCTTCTTCTCCATCTTCTCCTCATTCTATTTCTTCTAATCCTTTCAAGAGTGGGTATAAACCTAAGATCAAACTGGATGTAAAATTTGATTTACCTAAATATTGTGGTGAACTTAATGCTGAGAAATTGGATGATTGGATTCAACAAATAGAGGTCTACTGTAGAGTCCAAAACTTATTAGATGATGTTGATAGGATCCAATTGGCTACTCTTCATTTAGGAGGTACAGCCTTAACTTGGTGGGAGAGTAGGTCTAAGGCAGAAGTTTCACAACATGGTAGAGTCAGTTTAACTTGGGCAAAATTTATTAATGCTCTTAAGAAGCAGTTTTATCCCTTAGGACATATGCAGCAGTTAATGATGGATTGGAAAATGTTTAGGCAAGGGAAAGGTCAAACTGTCCAAGAGTACACCCATGAATTCAGGAAAAGGGCTATTGCTTTGAATATTCCTTTGTATACCCAGGACACGTTGTTGAAGTACATAGGAGGTTTGCATTCCTTCCTTAGGCATTCCATTTTGGTTTTGAACCCTTGTAATCTGGAGGAAGTGTCTGTTCAAGCTACACACTTAGAGTCAAGGGGTAAAGGATCTTTTATTGATAATGATGTAAAGAAATCTTCTAAGAATACAGAGACAGGGAAAGGAAAGAAGGCAGCTATGGTTAAGAAGGATGAGAAACTTTCTTGTTCTCATTGTGACAAGAATGGTCATGATGAAGATCACTGTTGGAAGTTGCATCTAGAATTGAAGCCTAAGTGGGCTCAAAGACGTAATCAAAAATAGAAGGGTAAGGACAAATCCAGAAATGTTGTTATGGATCTTGGTTCAGATTCAGATGATGAGACTAAGATAACAGCGATGGGTCTAAAAGGTAAAACCCCTATTTCTGGTGTTTCTGTTGGTAGTTGTGATTCTACTTCTAAAGCTAATGATTTCTCTGAAGATGTGAAAAGGAATGAGCTTTTTCATTTAAGGGTTGTTGCTAAGAATAGTAAAATTGATGCACTCATAGATAGTGGTTCTCAAGTGAATTTAATTTTAGAAAGTGTTGTAGAGAACTTGGGATTAAAAACTACACAACATAAGAAACCTTATCCACTAGGTTGGATTTGTGAAAATGATAAGTTGCAAGTAACAAAACAATGCATCTTAAGATTCACAATCACTAGTAAATTTGTGGATGAAGTATAATTTGATGTAGTTCCACTGGATATCTATGGGATAGTGCTTGGAAGCCCTTATTTATATGACAGGAAAGCTATTTTCTACAGGGAAAAGAATCAATATCACTTGTTTAAAGGTGGCATTCAGTATATTGTACATTCTCACAAGATTAAGTCTAATCGTTCTTTTGCAAACATAGGGCAGTTAAAGAGGGTAATTAATGCAAGTAAAGAGTTAACTCTTATGTCTGTCAGTACAGGTGATTCTACAATTGAACTTGGAGTAGCTAACCAGGATCAGATGTTGCAGGATGCACCCACAGTACAGCATGAGAAAATGATGCTTGAAAGCATTGATGGATCCTTGGGTAAAAATTTTCCTGTTGTGAAGGATCGAATTGTTGTTGACTTATTCTCTTTCATTTCTGCATTGTTGTTCAGCTTGATGCTAGTCAATTTTTGTTGGTTAGTGGCTACGACATTGGATGTAGATGCTTATGGAAGTGATAAAGTTATGTTTGTGTTCAACAATATTTCTGCAGTCTTCATTGTGCTTGTGAGCCAGGTATTCAAACATATAGAAGATACAGGACAAGTGGGGAGGCCAAGTCCTCACTTAATGTCAGAATAAATGTCACTTTTGGAGGTCCAAAAGGTCTTCAGTGGGGAGGCCTGATCCGGTGGACATTTTTCAATGAAAATTGAAGTGTCTCATTTCTCTCCAGAATCTGCACCATTAGAAAGATCTCAGCATCCTGGTTCCAACACAACTCGAACAGAGCAAAAAGGAGTCTGTTTGCGCAAGTTATGGCCAGTCAAACCTTCGGTCAAACTGGGAACAAAGGGCGTTCAGGAAGTGAAAAAAATGATTGTTTCATAAATCAACCAAAGCAGTTTCAAGTCAAAGAGCTCATTGAGATGATTCTGATGACGTCCGTTTCTTCAAAATCCGACATCGGAGGCTCAAGATATAGCTGGTCAAAGTTTCAGTTTTGACTTGTGGACTGAAGGTACAGTGATGACGTCATCATCCGTACAGCTGACGTCAGCACGTGGTATGGAATCTGATGTGGACAAATCAGAGTGTGACATGTGGCATTTGTATGGACCAATCATAGAGTGACACGTGGCAGTCTGTACACACAGTCAGCAGGTCTAGTCAGCATGCCACGTCATCATCCGAGTTGGCAGACACGTCATCGAATTTGCAGTTAGTGGATGAGTCAGCGGACATGTCATCGAAGTGGCCAGTTAGTCTTCACCACGTGGCACCTCCTCAGCATGCCACGTGGCCTCTTGATTGCTCTCCTCTATCCGGCGGTATGGAAGTTGTTTAGTTTGTTAAAAAATATTGTTGGGGGATTTGAACCCCCAACCACCCGTCGCCGAATTTAGCACATAGCCATTCCACCAAACACGCCGAGCTCACCTAAGTATGGTCAACCGTTGTTTTTTTTGAATTAAGTAAAATCTGGTTTGTTTAAAATGCGTAGCCGGCGGGAGTTGAACCCGCACCGACCGGGCTCTCAAAACTCTTAGTCACCGCTAGCCCATGTGAGTGGTTACGAATATAATCGACATCGAATAGTTTTGCTAATAGTTTTAAAACCGAATATCTCAAATTTAAACAAACTCCAAACTCCTAGATTTTGAAATAAAAAACAAAACAAACAATCCCCTCTAAACAAAGATATCCGAGAAGGTTTAGAAACAAAAAAATAATAATTTTGGAGGGTTATGAAGATTATTAGGGGATTTTTATATAAGAATGTGGGATTTGAGATTTTTATTTGTAAAAAAAGGAGATTAAGTTGTTTTTTTGGAGATATGGAAGATTTTCAAAAATATTGTAAAATCAATTGGTTAGTAACCAATTTGAGAAAAAAAATTGTATTTAAAGGGGTGTGAGGTGAGAGTTGGGATAGAAGTTTCTTTCAGGTGACGAAGTCTTGAAGCTGTGGAGATAATCGAAAGAGAGGTCTTGTGGAGATTCTTTGAGTCATTCTGGCACATCAGAGCGCTGTTATGCTGCCAAAGTGCTTGGAGAATGATTGTGGTGCTTTGTAATCGATTTTGGAGTTAATTGGATCGGTCTCTCTATTGGAGTGGACCCGGAGACGTAGTCACTTTCGTGACGAACTCCGTTATCAACTGTTTGCACTTATCTTCTTCTCTCTCTTTCTATCACTTATTTCCTTCCTTTCTGTTATAATCACCTTGATATTACTTTCATTCTGCTATTTCCTTAAGTTAATTTTGATTTAATTAACTTGAAATAATCATTGTAAAAGCATTGTAAAAGTTAAGCATTTAAATACTGCAATCTAGTCTAGATCCTACATAGATCAATTCTATTCCTATCTTTCTACCCATATATTCAACTCAAAACTTAGCTAGAGCTTTCATCAGTTCTCTCCCTCCAAATGAGCCTTTAATTCCCTTTTATATGACAAGGGAGCAACAATCTTTGGGCTCGAATGTAATTTCACCACAAATTTTCATTTGAAAAAAATCTCCATTGCATTTGACAATCATTTCAAAACTTCCCACATGTTGAATTTGTTAAACATAGTGAAATTGGTGGAAGCTAAAGTTGTAACTACCATAAGAAAAGGGAACACAAATTTTCATCAAAATCCCCTTTGTCGCTATCCACGCAAAAAAACCAGGCAACCAAATTGCCACGAAGGCACACAATCGACATCAAAATGTGCCACACACGCAAAACCAACACCACCACCAACAACAACATCATCAACACAAAATTTTACATCCCACACAACAATTTCTTATTTACCCACCACCCTACCCTTACCAACACTCAAACATTGGTATACATGCACGCTTCTAGTTGTTGCTAGAGGAGGAGAGGAAACCTTAGCCTCCTCTTCTTTCTTGTCCTTTCCCAATACGGTTCTAGTCCATCCGCTTGGGGTTTTAACCACGAATGGCATGACAGATATCACTTCCTCATCAGAGGGTAGACCGTGATTGAAGCGAGGTAAATACCAACAGTAGTTACAGTCAGTCTCGGTTACACCATCAAAATTGTTGCTTGTAAGGTCAATGGGTGAGTGTTGGCATTGAAAGGAGCCATGCCCATACCTTATTTTCCTACCGACACTAGTAATAGAGCACACCGACTACTTTCCTTTGTCATCTACCAGTTGAGTAGCAACGTCCTAGAATTGCATCCTTCTACTATATCTAGTGGGCACAAGCTTTGGCTTGTTAGCCTAAGAACCTTCTTCAATAGTACGACTAAGCTTTTGTGAGCTCAAACGAACAAATGTCCATACCGACTTACTCATTTTCTCTTGTCAGACAAGCACTCAAACTTGATTAGACTCAGCCCAGAAAGTGCTCTAACTACTACAAGAATGACACAATTAGCAGTTAATTCCTCTTGTATTTATTGGATGAGGTAATGGGAACCTTCGTCAAGTTTTAGTAAACAAGCATGTGCAAACATGGCAATTTGGTGACGTATGTACTGTCACCGTTTAACTTGGGCTGCATGAGAATCCGTAGATCACTCTTCATGATTGCCAACAACAACATCTTCATACAGATAGAGATCAACATGACTACACAAGCAAGGAATAATTCATTAATTCTTCACCAATTGTACGATAAAATGACCACCATATGCCATTTTCCACATTTGAATACCGCCCACTAATCTCCTGAAGAGTTCATAGATCAAACGGTTTATGTTAGTTTAACTTGGTTTGACATCCAACAAATCATTGTTGACCTTCCTCATGACCAATAACATTAATCCATCTCAGAAACCAACTACCAAGTCGGCAGGTCCTATGCACTTTGCAAACTGAACAGCTGGAGCTACGCATCACAATCTCATTGACCTCGCAGCTTTTAACCAACCTTCATCTTCCTCCTGCGAGCTAGCAGGGAACAACAGAGATTTACATTAGATTTTAATCTTGGTTGTCGATCTAAAACCATGGGTTATGAGCTCAATAGTGGATATTGGGCCCCACATTCCATATAAGACACACATCTACCTTTTGCTAACCTCGCACCAAATAATAGGGTGACACCTTAGGTCTGTGAGCTTGCAGGGTATGATCGAGATCTTCTCCCATATCTTTGAATCTTAAAAACCTACACATTTCACAGTTAGTATTTAATGGAAGGCTTTGGCTAAGTCATCGGTGACATGAACACTGGGGTGAATGGCTTAGGCTTATGTCACCAAATTAAAATAAAAGCCCAAATTTAGAAGAAGACATAATGTGATGGGAAAACGATGAAGAGTTCTTCGTGCTAATGGGGCCAGTGAACTGACATTTCGAATGGCTCAAGAGGTGACTTAAGGGGTCAATGATTGACCAAGCAGGTCAACCTCAAATTTAAAAATTTGAGTGCTCTAGGGAATAAAACCCTACTAATTCATGGGTACAAGGGTTTCTAAATGGAGACCCAGGTCAAGTGGCAAAGAGAAAATTCCTCAAAATTTTAGACTTGAGATAGAGTGATTGAGTGAGAGAGAGAGTGACATGAGAGAGGGAGTGTTGCTAGGAGGGAGAGACTTGATAGAGAGAGAGGGAGGGAGTGGGAAAGAGATAGAGGGAGATAGGGTTAAGGATAGAGGGTAGAGGGTTTAAGGGTTTAGGGTTACGGGTAGAGGGGAGAGAGATAGAGGGATTTAGTGAGAGATAGAGTATAGGGTTAAGGGTAGATGGTAGAAGGTAGAGGGTTAAGGGTAGAGGGGAGGGAGATAAGATTGAGTGTGAGAGAGAGAGGCAGAAGGGGTAGGAGGGTGAGACTTGAGAGAGAGAGGGAAAGAGGGAGGGAGTGGGAGAAAGATATGGGGTAGAGGGTTTAAGGGTTTAGAGTTTAAGGGTTAAGGTTTTAAGGTTTATGGTTAAGGGATTAGGGTTTAGGGTTTAAGGGTATAGGGGAGAAACATAGAGGGAGTGAGTGAGAGATAGATAAAGACCTAAGAGAGGGAGAGTGGGTAGGAGGGAGATATTTGAGAGAGAGAGAGAGGGTAGAGGGTAGAGGGTTTAAGGGTTTGGAGTTTAAGGGTTAAGGGTTTAGGGTTTAAGGTTTAGGGTTATGGGTAGAAGGGAGAGAGATAGAGGGATTTAGTCAAAGACAAAACTCCAACCTTAGGATTTTCCCAATACCATAAAAGACTAGTAACATAAGATAGGACAAGAAAGGAACATAAGACAGGACAAGAAATGACAGGTTCAAAAGATGCAACATATTGTGTTGATATGTCCTTAAATCTTCTTAAGAAGTTCCAAGATCTATTTATAAAGGAAGTGACTTCATAGATGCATCAAGTTCAATTATGCATCTCTTAAACAATGAGGAAGCATTTCAAATTGTTGTCAAGCCCCTCTCACCATAACCCTATTGGATAGTCACACATCACATAGGAAGGTGAGTTGTTAGGTCACCCACATATGTGACAGGTGGTTGTCCAATAAAGATAAAATGAGCAGACTATGTGTATTTATTACACATAATAAAAGATCAATGGTTGAGTCAAGGTTATGATACAAATACAAGGACAACACCTTTGCAAGAGCTACAAGAGGCAAAGGGGATTGATATTATTCATTCATGGGTGTACTGGTGAAAGTGAATGCAATAGGTAAAGGTCATTGTCATTAATAAGGACAACTAACAATGCATGCTAAAATGGTCTCATGAAGGACAACAACAAAAACAAAATCTAAAGTTGCATAAGGCTCTATTCAAGGCCTTCACAATCAAACATTAGGATAACAAGTTGCCAGATAACATTCAATGCATGATGTTTTAAGGAAAGGCATAAAAGGAAAAGACATTCAAGATTAGCAATCTAGGAAGATAGGGTAACCGTGAAGAAGGCAATAGGTTGTGCCCTATTTGACTTGGTTTATGGGATAAATGCTAGGTTGCCCCAAAAAAACTTAATGAAAATGTATAAGTTTGTCCAGATGTATGATAATGAAATTAATGATGAGATGCAATTAAGAGTGGAAGCTCTTATAGAATTAGATGAAACCAGGAGGGAAGCCCAAAAGAGAAATGCAAAGTTGCAATTGCAAGTAAAGAATTTGTATGAGAAGAGGGAAAGTGCAAGGAGTTTCAAAGATGGAGATTTGGTTTTAATGTGGAATGCCAGACTAGAAGATAAAGGGAAAATATGGAAAATTTTATGTAATCTGGTTGGGTCCATTTTTGATTAATGGTAAGTGGGGTGAAGATTAATACTTCCGACCTGAGATTATGGATTCTCACTTCATTCCACTAGAATGAACATCCCCAAACTATAGCCACTGATGGAACTTCATTGTTTTTCTCCTTTTTTTTCACTCATGCCTTGCCTTATGTCTCTGGTCTTTCATGGTGTTTGAGTTTTCTAAGGGTTGGGGTTTTAGCTTTGTCTTCATGTAAAACCCTAATGTTTATTTCACGCTTTGGCTGGGTTCTATTTTGTTGTTACTTTTGGTGGGGTTTTAAAACAACTTATCTCATATCTGTTCATCTAGGCCAAGTCCCTTTGATTTTAATACTTTATTTCCTCCAAAGGGTTTTATTTCCCAAGTCTCGGTTGGCTCCATGTTTCATCTTTTAAAAACCAACTTACATCATTGTTTACCGTTGGCCTAGTGATGTCCCCTTGTCCTTTTTAATGAATTTTTTATTTTGTAGAAGGGATCAAATTCGTGCTACCATTGATCAAATTTCCTTTGGATATCAATAGTTGCCCGTTATTGCATGATTCGAAGCTACAAGATTTTTACTGATTACGATATCACGGGCGGGTGCCATGTGTCCTTCTAGGGGATGAAATTGTGTGACTGTTAATCAACTACCATTTGATCTCAGTTGTTCCCCGCCATCCCACAATGGCCCCACCATAGTGCTTTGGTCGATCACGATATCACAGGCAGTCACCATGTGTCTCATCTGATAAAGCCAAAGGAATAAAGGAAATACTGTGGAACATTAATTTGGTCTTAAATACATTAAAAGGTGAGTTACTAAAGTGCTCTTAAGATGCACATGATTCAAATTAATGGATGTGTTATAATCTTGATGGAAAATTTGCTCAAGGGTTAATGATAGGGCCAATGACTATGTTGAAGGAACAAGATCATTTATGATCAAGATCTATGGTTGCCCATCATCGCGTGATCCGAAGTTGTAGGATTTTTACCGATTGTGATATCACGGGAAATTGCCACGTGGAATTCCTTCGCAATGTATGGTATAATCGGCCCCTTATGGCTATGCTAGTGATTGTTTCAGCCTATTTTGAAGGTATCCGTCAATGATTTGATCAAAATGAAGGATTGACAGCTCGAATTTAAATCTCCATCAAATATGGTTGGAGTCATTTGTGCAGCACACAAGTGAGCTTTAATGGTAGATGAGACATTTATTGGCACAATTTGATCAAAATAAAATAAATTCTCCTACTTTATGTGTGTCACAAAGCATTCAGGTATTTTGTGAAGTAGTTTTAGAGCTGAGAGCAAGTTTGTGAACCTTGACAGTCAGAATTTGGAATTTCTGTGAAAAGAGTTATGAGTTAATTTATGTGTTTCTCAGTCACTTTGTACTTGAATTAAGGAAAAGATTTGTTGGAATTATCATAGGGCTTGTTGATAAAATTTTTAGGGCTATAGTTTATTTAAATTGTGACAAATTGCAATATTTTGTTCTATAATTTCATATCTCTAGTTAGTCCTAGCTATTTGAAGTGTGAAGTTATAAGAAGCCCTAGTTTGTCTGAGATGGCAACACCCAAGAATTTTTTTGGCTAGATTGACTATTTAAAAAGAAACTTGTAAGATGATTTCCTGGATCAATTTCCCTTGTCAATGAATGATAGAAAGAAGGGATTGGTTCTGATGCAAGGGAAAATCCTAAGGGAGGGGTTATTATACAATTGTTCCAACATAGCCAATGCTAGGGTTCCTCTCATGGGTTTGGAAATGATCAAATTGTGGTATGGATAGAGGAATTTGCCTCACCCTTTTTCAAATGGATTGATGTATGATATGGGGAAACTAGTGGTACCAAATGTTTTCCTTGATGTAGACCTGCTTACAGTAGTAGCTGCAAGATATGACCCTGTCACACAGGTAATTAGGGATAATGATGGAAAGGTTTTGTTAAGCATTAACAGAGATGATATTAAATAGATTTTTGACTTGAGTGAACTAAGTGAGAACTTGGTGCCTATCAACTTTGAGGATATGAAGAAGGAATATGCAAAGTTGAAGTCTCTTTTCAGAGCTAAATTGCTTCCAGCTCATCTAGATAGGGCAGGAGGTTCAAGATTTCATATCACCCCCAGTGACCAAGAACCTTTCAGATTAAATTGTTTCGCAAATCATTTTCTAGCCACATTTTATTCATTGTGTCATATTTTGGGTTTCAGTCCTAGTGTGACAATTCCCATTACATTCATGTTCATGGGGTGCAAATACAACACCCTAACTTCTTTATCAGATATGACTTTGCTTCTTTCTTGGCTGAGAGGATACATAAGGGGCTATCAAAGCTGCAGAAAAATGATACCAACACTCAATTATTTTGGTATTCTATGCTGATGTATATGTTTTTATTCAAGAATGATTACTTCTCTAAGAAGATGAAATTAAGGTAATTGATTGATGGAGAAAGATTTCTAGTACAGATATGGGTTGCAGATTTATCTTGTAATAAGGAAAGAACTAGTTATGCACAATTTGATAATTGTTTTGCTTCTAGATTAAGGGCTAGATTGATGGTGAATGCACCTAGGATTTATGAGGAATTACATGATTTCCTCAAGACGAAGGGGAGGAAGCTATAATTAAAAGTTAGCCATAACTGGGGTGACATTATCCCAAATCTAGTCAACACTGTTTTGAGGGTATATGGTTTTCAAGAAGCCCCTTTTATATTGCCATATAATGTGCCACCAAGAGTGGGGCTTGCAAAAGTTATATGGTAGATAGATTGCATCCATGAGGACAACCTCATAGGGAGGGGGAACATTTTTCCCTAATTATACAGTGGTATCTGATTTTTCCTTTTCAAAAGGAGGTTGGGTGCACTTTGAGAAATTCTTTGAGGATTATCATTTGAGATGTGGTCCAAAGTGGCAACATGATCCTGAGGGTTTCTTTTCCCTTTCTAGACAAAGAAGAAAGGCTGGAAAGTTTGTGCATGAGTTCAATTTTCCTGAGGACCTGATTAGAAATGAGTTCGACCTAAATAAGTAGGAGTTGAATAAAGAGAAATGGATAGATTATGATAAGCTATTAGATATTGTGCACAAAATAGCTCTAAAATATGATCCATTATTGGAGTTCAGTCCCCACCATAAGAAAATTGATTTTCTGATGGAGAACTTCAAAGAGATTATGGGAACTTTGAGAACCAAAAAAGTAAACTTAGAGCTAAGTCTGGGTGTACAAGAATAAGGTGCCAAACCATTTGAAACAAGGCCAACATACCAGCCTACAGAAAAGTGGCCCATTTATAGGAGAAAAAAGGATAGCAACAGTGACAAGGAAGAAGTGGACAAAAAGGGGAAGGAAATTATGAAGTTTCCTTCACAACCAAGTCCAAAATTCAAAGTGCCTAGGGAAATTAAGATCATTGATTTAGAGTCATCACCAGAAGATAGTTCCCCATCACCACTATCTGAGCCAAGCCCTAAAATGAAAAGAACTAATCAACCACAGGAGATTTTGATGAATGAAATTATTTTTATTGATCAGGACATGCAAGTTGGTATGCCTTCCCCTCCTAGGATAGCTGAATTGGTTTTATCTGATTTATATATGAAAGGAAAAAGTGTACAAGATGCAAGAATTGAAGCATGTAAGGAGTTTGTAGATGACAATGCATTTGTAGAGACTCTTGTATTCTTGCAATTGGCATGGAGGATGAAGTTTCAAGAATATCAAAATAAATGTAAGGAAAGAAGAGAACTAAGATCTGACAGGTCAGACTAGGAGAATGATGAGGAAGTGAAAGCTGCATTAATGAAAGAATTTAAGAACATGACTCCTGAGGAATGAAAAAAAATTGGTGAGTTAGGCTGGTAAATTGATTCTGCCTGAATGGGAAATGTAGATGTAGTGGCCTTTAATGTTATTATGAAGTCCAAGCATCCCTTGCAAGAATCTAAAGAAGAAGTCAATGCAGCACTTCAAGATTATGCTTTTAGTGAAGAGTATGAAACCTTCGCAATTTGGGAATTGGCCCCCCAAGGGAGAAAGCCAAATATTACAAACATTAATCCAAATTTTAGAGGGGAATTAATAATAAAGAGAGATTCAGAGACCTCAACCACTGAGGCCACTAGTTTAACTGTGAATGTGGCCAAACTGGCCCAGAAGACTATTGAAAGGGAGGAGGTTGAAAAGAAAATCCTAATGGATAAGTATACCCTTTTGATTGAAGAATACAACAAGATGCAGTAGAGGAATGTTGAGTTTCAAACTGAGGTGGAAAGGTTTATGTATAGACATATTGGGGAGACATAAAGTGCTCTAGGGACTAGTACATTACCTTCCATAGTAGGGTTAGTTCCTGTTGCTTCTCTAATTGTTTCCACAGCAGGATCTCCCAGTCAGAATCCTGCCTTCACCCCTTCTTTAGAGGAAATTGATGAAGAAACAGAGTGATCTGTTGATCCTAAAAAGAAGTAGCTCTTGCAAAGAATTGATGAGTTGTAGGCATCTTTGAGGGTAAGTGAGGAGGGATCTCTTTCAAAGCAAAAAGAGATTGTTACTACTATTTTAAGGCATTTGAATGAAAAGGTTGATAATAAATTGCTATCTATACATTCTTTATATTCTTTTCTATTAGATGGAAGAAATAATATTGATAGGGATCATGAGGTAGTGATACCATTGATTAAAAATTGGATCCCTAGGGCTAGTGATCTAGATGTCATGTATAAGGCCTCAAGGTTTGATACAAACAATAGGCTCCAACCATTAAATCCTTCTCATGTGTTAGTAAAATCATTGCAAACCTTTCAAACCTTACCAGATGAATTGAGTAGGAAGATTAGGGAGTTGGTGAAGAATTTCAATGATTGGGGTAAGACATTGTTACCTAATATAATTGATGAGCAAGGGAAAATCAATTCATTCCAATAGTGGTAGGGTCAGGCAGGTGAGGTTATCAATGATCAAATTAAATTAATCTGTGATGACTCAGATTATGACTTGTTAGTGAGCTGTATGGATAAAATTATTAGTACTAGCTCATTTATGGAATCTTTTGAAACAAATGCAAATCAGGTAGCAGTAAAATACAAACCTTATAATGACAAGGTGAATAAGGTAATTAATTTTGATTAGCCAACTGATGAAGAATATCAGAGGTGGGTAAATAAATATTTGATTGAGGAGGAATAAAAGAATGAATTACTAATGGGTGGTAAATCAGATGTTGTGGTTACAATGGCCTATGGTTTTTCTTTGATGGCGGTCTCGACAAGGGTTTCTTATGGTTTTTTGTTGTTTCCTCAATTTTCCTCAGCTGACATGATAAACAGGAATATTGTCCATGGTGATGGTTATTGTAACGATTTTTGGAATATCACCATATGCTTCATTTGGCTAGTGACATGTGTACTTTTTGGCCCGATGCTTGTTTTCTCCTTCATTTTCTATAAGAAGGATTTCAAGGCCAGAAGTACGGGTTAGCAAGTTAGATAATTTTGGTTGAGTCTAGGTGAATTTGTAGAGAAAATTGTAGTCTGATGGTTTTAGAGAGAAATACAATTTAGGTTTTGAGTTATTCTGTAATCGGTTTTGAATTCATGGGAATTTAATGTTGTATAACAGTACTATCATTTGAGTTGAAATGATAAATTCAAACTCATGTCTCTCCACTGTACATACATATCAAAATTTTGAATAAGATGACTAAGGGCTTTTTCATTCATCTCACTATTGTGGTGTGTATAATCCTTATTTTAGCTTTAATTCAAAGAATTAATTAAAATGCTTGAATGGGATTATAGGCAGATATGTTTTGTATAAGGATTTGATAAGTAGTATTGGGTGAGAATACATACTAATGAAATTATAATGCAATATTGTCAAGGATCTTATATGTTATGTATTATGTATTAAATCTATCATAATCCTTTAGATGCTTATGGATTTGACTCCTCCAATGGATATATGGCATTGATCTAAGTTGTACTTATTTGTGTAGTTCAAAAATTGTTTGTCTTTGCCTAGAGCTTGCTAAAAATTGCAAATTAATGACTATATTTTACTATGGATTATGTTGTAGTTATCTCATGCTCCACATAGTTGATATTATCAGTGAACAGCCAATTTTATTCGATATTATACTATTGTGTTGAACTATTCAATGGGATTATCTATTATGTGTTAATGTTGTTTATGATATTGGTGCAGAGGTTGTAAAAACATTAAGGGATCACCCTCCCAAATTTTGTAGAGCCCAAAAAGTAGGAAGATTTTTGAAGTCCTCGTCAATTGGTCCAGGTCCTTTGAGTTGCCCTTGATTGGCATTGCCAATACCATAGGTAGATTAGAAGACTAACCTGGTTACAATGTAAAAACAAACCAACACCCTCTACCTCTAACCCTAAACCCTAAACCATTAACCCTTAAAACATCTACCCTCTATCTCTCTCCCAGTTTAAACTCTAAACCTTTCCTTGTATTCTTTTATAATTTTCATTATTCTTATTTATTTTACACTTACATTTACAAATACACATATATATGTATTTACTATTTTCATTTATTTCTCATGTAGTTTAATAGCTTGATCGATTTGATATTATATGTGTTGAAGACTTTAGAATTTCAATTACATTAATTTATGGATATGTTGTATCTATAACACTACAAAACCATATGCTCTTTGCATTTACACTTGAATTTAGAAATACACTTTATATACATAGATATAGATTTATTTAATGATATGTTTCAATTATTGTTCTAGGAGAGCATCCAGTAATTGCATTTACATTTACATTTAAAAATACATATACATGCATACACACATACATACATACATATATGTGTGCGTGTGTATGCATATCATTTATATTTAGTGTTCAGAAATAACCCATTAGGTCTACACATGGATAAAAATTCATAAAATCAGATCTCCCATACATGTTTTATTGAAACCTAGACTTGAACCTCTCATTTCACATGCTTTTCTTCACAAAATGCTTTAGGACAACAATTATACCTTCTTTATTTCTCATCCTATGCATATTCATGCATCCTACAATTACAACAGTATCCATGGAACCTCTTACACAAGCTACAATAATTACAAAAATTGTAAGAGCCCATTTATATCATGTTTGGACTACAAAACCCTCAAAAATAGGGTAACCAGGATGTATGCAAAGAAATGAAGCTTTCTAACTCAAATCAATGTCTTAAGCCCTCAAATCAGATTCAAATCAAAGATAACACATATCTTGATGACTTGGAATTCATTTCACATCAAAATATGGTTGCATGTGACCGTACAATGCTGCATAATAGGAAAAATATAGAAATTTTGAAGAAAAACATAGATTTTTGAATGTCAAGAGCTTGTATTTTAAATCCTCAACCATCAAAAACCATTACAATGATCACTTTATGCCTTTCAAAAGTATTTACATGTCAACCACTGAACAACCACCTATACAATTGACATTTTAATGTTTTATGATCACATGAAACATAAAACACACTAATTTCAAGGTTGTTAACATCACTATTGAAATGTTTTAATTTTTTGACCTTTCAAACATTAAAAAGTACGTCATTAAATTAATTATGTAATGGCATAAAAATTAAAAACATCATGAATTAATTATGTAACTAAATAAGTCAAATATAATTCTATCAAGAAAATAATATCAAATAGATAATATAATCGTATAACTCATACATTTCAATGTCATTGATCTTCTTCTCCATCCAACTCTTTGTTTGTATCATCTGATCTAGATTCGACATTGTAAGGATTGTTCATATCATCATCATCATCGATATCAGTTTCGATAATGTCATCATCCACATGGATATCATCTTCATGAACATTAACTCCTACATAATCATGATCTAGTTCCTCCTCTTCGACATCTTTGTTAGGGACATCATCAACTAACTATTGACCCTGATCATCATCTACATCATCTTCTAGTTCTTTAGTATCTTCTTCTTCCACCACATTATAATTTACCATCCTTCCTCTTGGATCATGTCTAATGACAAATGACAAACCCGGTTTACCTGAAACCTCTGAGTAAAATACCTACTCATATTGGCTTGGAAGAATATAGGGCTCATTTCCAGCTCGCTCGATCAACCTTGTATTAACTATGGTAAATCCATTATCATGTTCAATAAAAGTTCTCTTAGGATCATTTTCATTCAATCGTAGCATGTACCATAGGACAACGAACATAATTAATCTGAAGGACTTAAAGTCACACTGAAGTATATCATCCAAAATCCCATAGTATCAATTTTCTAAGAATTTTGGATGTATGTCACTTCTAGATGAAACATTAGTCACCTGAAAGACTGCAGTTATACCAGAATCACAAGTTTTCTTCATGTCATCCAACATTTTGATTCCTAATTTACAACCATTACACCACATAGTCTTGTGGTGTTTCACTTACAATATGTCAAACATGTAAAAATTATTGCAATATCATCAGTTGATAAACATATTTATTCTTGGCCGAATGTATGCAAAGAAAAAAATCTCAACATATATATACATCAGTATAATTAAAAATAATTAAATAATATGGGTGATTAATATATTTATATGTACCTATTTATCTCTTAAATCATATGCTAAATCAATCTCCCTTTGTATAACATTGGAATCTCCATTACAATGAGCTTCTTTAACCAATGAAGCCACACCTTCCCATGTTAATGCGCGACCAAATTGTTGACATCGTTCAATCCATACCATCATCCAATCAAGATTGTTGGCAACACACATTTATGTAGAGCATCCCACTCTTGACCAACTATATCAAAAAAATTGAAATTCACAAACGATGTATAATTAGTTAAATACCACAATATACGACCTTAATTTATAATTGATGTATATTGAAGATTAAAAATTAAATAAGTACAATATACATAAAAACCATATGTAAAATGTATTCTAATTAATCTTCATGACCATCTTATAATTACCTCTCACTTTCCTCAATCTACATTTTCACATTAGGTACTCCCCTTCAAATTTGTTAACGGAGTTGGGATCCCAAATGTGATCTACATGGATCTTTTCTACAAACTTAGGAAGATATTCAATAATGTATACCATGGTTTGGTATACCATATATCCCTCCACCATAAAACCCTCAGGATATTCTCTTTGTCTAACCAAAGCCTTAAAAAATTTCAAGTGCTTCTTAACCATCCACATTGACTTTGTGTGTACAGATCCACACAATTCAATCTTCTCAATTTGGTGTATGAGGTAGTATTATTGTGCATTGAAAAATGTTGAAGGTAGACACATTTGCATTTCACACATTAGACAAGAAATTTTTCTCTTCCAATAATTTATATCTTCTTTATGGATTTCTTTAGATGACAACCATCTACAAGTGATTCAAAGTGCAAATATATTAATGAGATTTAACAAAAATATATATTATATGGCATAAAAAATAAATTAAATGGAAATTATAAGTTGTATACAATAAATTGAACAAATATCGCTACTTACCTCATGTATTTTCCAAGATCATATATAACTTGCTTAACATTGTTTTCAAAGTTGTGTAGGAGAGATAGAGGTAGAACGTTCTGCAACAATTATAACCCAAATTCACCTTTCTTTGTTATTATATTGTTTATGTTTGTAGCAAATCCTGTGGGAAATAAATTTTTTTGTATGACTTCTTTTATAGCATTTCTTTGCTACTATGTTAATAACCAAGGAAGGGAACTTATATTAATTTGGTCTCCATCAATTTTTAATTGAATGAAATTTTTCATTGCATGATTGGCTTCCTGAATGTCACTACAAATTTTGACAATTTTTTCTTTGTCATGCCTTACAATATTTTCCATAATGTTTCTATTATATTCTTTCTGATATGCATTGTGTCAAACAAATGCACAATTTGTAGCTGCTCATAGTAGGGAAACCTACTAAATTGTCTGGGATAACTTTCAGTCCCTGTGGAAGCCGACCATTAATGCCTTGACGACCTTCATGAAGCATATAATTTAAACAAATTAAAAATGACAATCATTGTCAATTACAACATGAGTAAACACAACACAATATAAAAATATAAATTCAAAATATATCATATTTGATAGATAAAATACTTGATCTGATGTATAACCTTGATGATTAATTTTATTATATTCCAACTTCCATAGGTGAGGTGTCATTCTTTGTGGTTTTTATGTAGTCTCCTCTTTCCCATTGAAATGATGTTTTTAGTATTTTGATACTTATGATTTCTATAGAGGAAGTTTCTATACTCATCAAACACCTACTTTCTTAAACTTGTTGAAGGACAAGATTTCAGATTGGGACCACAAACTGGACATGCAAATTTTCCATTTGTTTGAAGGCCTGCAAGATCATGATATAATTGGATAAAATATGTCAATTTTTGTAATTATATATAATGAATAGATTATTTTTTCAAAATGCATGATATCTACTTCATCAAATTAAATATTGTTAAATTGTAGTTGAATGTTATAACATACCACAAAAATGTGTTAGCCCCAGGCATCATGAATTGTACATACAAGCATTGCATGCAATTGAAATTGTCTTCGTCCTATTTGTCTAGAAACGTCCTACATAGTGACGCCATTCCATAACTTTAGTAACTCATCGATAAGAGGCTCGATATGGGTATGTGTAGGATCATGATGGCCGAAAAAGTGGCAATATGATGGGTATGTGGTTGATGAATATTTTTTAGCCAAAATTGATGAAACAAAAATGGTTTTTGAAGGAGATTCTTAGATTTCCACATATATAAATTATTCTTTATTTTAAATTTAATTAGTAATTATTATTCATTTTCTATTCAAATTATGACTAAAGTCCTGATTGATAGGCTGATTGAAAAACATCTACAGCATTCAAATGGTATCACATTTTTTGAATCCAAAACATGCATCACATTCTAGACTTCGTATACTATAGGATTAAAAGAATAAAAAATGAATTTCATGAAGTTTTGACCAAGTTGAGGTGGTCAGACATACGAGTTCTTATATTTTTAAAAAAGTTTTAATAAAAAAACATAATTAATTATTTACTTGGAAAAAAATTACAAACAAATATGCATCACATTGGGGCATGAGTCCTCTACTTATCTCTAAAATCTTACAAAAAAATATTATCATTTTACTATGGTTAGGGTGGTCAGACAGACACCTACTTATTTTTTCCTTGAAATTTAAGTACCACTGCATTGAAATTTAAAAATTTCACCAAATAGATTTATTTTTGTTTTAAACAAACCTAGTATTTTAGAAACTAAATTCAATTTTCTACATATTCTATTCTTACATATTTTTGAAATAATATAGATAAGTTATTCAAATTTTTACGTCAAGTTTCCTAACTTTGATTTTCTAATTTTTTTGCCAATTAAGGGCATGTTTTTCCATGATGATCCTACACATACCCATATATATATTCATATCTTTAACTTGGTACTTACCTAGTTGAATGAACATAAACATTACATAATTATTATAACCATTTTACGCAATATATATAAATTAATGTAAACAAATGAGATGCTACTATGTTAAAGAAAATTGATGTAAACAAATACGTAGAACAATCATTGACAACATTATGTGCTCCATCTTTAATGGCATCCATGGAGGAATGTTATTGTTGATAACAAAAATAGGCCACACCGAGTAAATAGATCTCAGCTCTTCAAATGGATTGACACTGTCCGCTCCCAATGAAAGCCTGAGATTATGAGGTTCTTCTTTAAAGTGCGACCATTTTTCCTCCATGTCTCTAAATGCAAAACCATCTATAGGCATTCAAATAATGTCATCTCCACTTGTCTTTCATCCATGGTAATCCATAAGTTGTGCTAAGATTTCACACCTAAATAATCATTGCATATGTGGAATAATGGGAATATAACAAAGAACCTTGTTAGGCACCTTTTTTGTTAGTTGATTTGTTTGATATCTACTGATATGACATTCTAGGAATTTTGTTGCAAATTCTTGTTGTTTATGATATATAATATGATCATTGGGACATGCATCTATTGTTTGATACTCCATTCTGATATCTTTTATAATGGCAGATAAATCTCAGTATGAGCGAGGTAAAATATTTGATGGTGGTAACAAAAATTCACCAATTAATATACAACAAAAAATAATTTGTAAATATAAAGAATATTAATGGTACATATTTCATCCTTTATTTACTAGTGATGAACTAACAACAATTAAAATAGATGAAAAAGATGACATATTTAACATACCTTAACATCCATGAGATTGCTATGTTTGATAAACAATTCATAACGTTCAAGTTCAACAACAACAATATAGCAGAGAGAAGAGTTATTTGGGAGCCTTCATAAAGGGGATCGTATGCCTTCTCAAGTACAGGTAAATCATGAACATCATGAAAGTCATCTTGATCATCATGATCAACTCTACCACTAAATGTGTCATGAATCAATGTATTCGTACCATCATCTTCAACTATGCTTTCTAATGCATGATCATCTTCTTCCATAGAATCATTAACTTCATCTTTGATATTCACAGCTCCATGTTCGTCCACTTTCAAAACCACATTCTCTAGGCCATGATAATCCATATCATCTGCCCTAGGGTGCCCCACCTTTATAATAATGATAGACACAAATAAACCATGATCATCATCAAGTGAATATATATATATACACACATATATATAAAATGTTAAAATGATATAAACATTTATAAATTCAATCAATATAAACACATATAATGAACAACTTGCCAATGGATGATAATCATGCCCCACTTCAACGTGACCATGCTGCCTACAATGTTTATCAGTTATTGTGATTAAAATTCATTTCATCTTTAAGCCCTTGCAATTATTGCAAGGACAATAACATTTCCCATCACCTTTTCTTTTCAATCTAGCCCACAATCTATCAAGTGTCTCTTCATTTTGTTCTAGACTAATATTATTTGACATGAGTTTTATTTACCAAGCTTGACTATTTAGATCTTCAAAAAATATAAAACTTACACTCCAATAATTTTTATTCATAGACAGGTAACGAAATCTAATAATTCTGATATTTTACACCAAAAAAGTTTTGCATGCAACCACCCTTGCAAAAGAGAAGATATTCTGAAGTTAATGACCCCAAAAAACACTTTAAAATGCTAATTCCAAAACTTATTAAATTATGATTTTACTATGATTTCCAACCATTAAGACTCCTAAAATCATAATATTTAACTTGATCACAAACTTCCTACAATGATGGAGGTAGTGAGCTAGTAAAAGCAAGTGACCCATTCCTAAGGAGCAACAATTCAAAATCATCATTGCTAATGTTAATATGGATTTATCCTTTTAGTTAAAGCTGCAATGTGCAACTTCTTATGTCAAGATTATACCTAGGGCCCTCAATATTGAGAGATCCCTAATCAGACAAGGAAGCACAAACTAGTAGAATATGGAAAATAAATGACTAGGTGACTAAACATTTTAGTCACAACTAAAAATGACTAAATTATGCTCATTTTTTGCAACTTAGCTATAAATGAGTAAATAAATTAAAAGTTTGGTTGTTGATTAAAAAGTATTTAGTCACACAAATAAAAATGACTAAATAGTTAGTAATTTATTTAGTCACAATCCATTTGAATAAATCATTTAAGGAATCATGAATATAGCCCACCAAAATACTCAGACTTTACTAAACATACCCTAAAACTTTCGTCAAAATCTTATTTTAGGTGTAGCCCACTAGAATGGAGTTTTCATTTTAGTAAACATACTCTAAAACCTTCATCAAAACATTATTTTCAAACATAGACCACCTAAATAGAAAAATATTTCTATAAAGAATGACAGAGAATGGTGAGGAGATGTGTGTGAAAGGAGGCATAGGATTCATTGTTGCTTATCTCATTCTTGCATTGCTCACCAAATCTTACATTGTTCCCACTACTATTTGTAATATAGGTATTTACTTGACATATATTTGCATAATTTCAGATTCCTTCAGAGATTTTTGAAGTATCAATGTATCCTATATGGGGTTTACAATGATTTTTTTAAATTAAAAAAATAAATAAATGATGTATTTCCCTATAATTAGATAATGTGGAGATCTACTAAATCTTCCCTAGAACACTATTTTCATTGGAAATTTATTCATTACTCCAGCTACTAGGGTTTTGCATGTGACATATTTAATATCTTCATGACCGTGGATTTTAAATAGATCTCAGTCTTTTGTTTAATTCTTTTAATGGTAACCCTTGAGTTCCATAATCCACCTTCAATATCTTCTAAGAACGATGTCTTAAGCTAGACTGCATAGTATGCATATAAAGCAAGTCCTTCATACCTGCCATTGTTCCAAACCACCAATCACTAGCTTGCTTAAAATGTTGCCTCCATAAGCACAATAGCATGTTTTAAAATCATGGTTGCCAGTGATTGACCATTAAGGTCACCACTTTCATCATGAAAATACAATGATATTTTTATCTTCAAACTCAAGGCATTATGCAAGATAACATTGTGAATTGTTTGTTGTGTACGATTTGATTTTCTTGCACATTTACCTCTTTGCTAACTTCCTTTAAGATTGGGTATTGCACCCTCAGCTACAATCTCAAACATCTCACTCACTATCACTTGAAGATTCCTTTCATGAGTATCCTTCTATAAAATCAAACTATGCCCTATACACTACCTACTTACTACAGGGGACTCATTGTTTCATAGTATTGTAGATCTTAAGATCCGTTAACCTTATTGACACTACTTCATAGTCTATAAGGTATTATTTACTATTCTCCCATATTTGATGAGTCTCAAAATACTACTCAAACATGAAATACACTACCTCCATTATAAATTAATAGCTAAGAAGAAACATTGAACCTATGATTACCACTATTACATCATTCAGACAGTCATTCCCTAATTGTATTCACATTGTCTAACACTACCAAAAGAATTTGAAAATCCCTTAAATGCAACAAGGGGGTAAGGAAACTCACTATTAAAATCTCCACTTTACTATGCAAGGTTTGAGCTTTATTATCTTGTCACTGCTTAGCCTCTTTTTGACTATCACATCTCAACTGAATATCATTCTTCTTACCATAGATTGTATTTACAAATGTCACTAAGCTACATAGTGTGCTTGTTATTGGCTACAATCTTTAGATTGAAAGATTTTGTTATTAGCTACAATGTCTCAATCTTTCTAGTATTGCAACCTCAATAATCTACAAGAGTTATTGTTTATGTTTCTATGGATGCCTAGTGTTTGTACCCTAATCATGCTCTTACCAATGCCATTGTTGGTACTAAAAAAACCTTAAATCTTGGGTGAAAAAATTAGTTGTCTTCACAAAGTTGTGGTATGATCTTGAATTGTATGCTAGAGTGTGTGGGAAGTTTGTGTTTGAACATTAAGGTATGTACACCAGATCAGGGAAATGTATCCTATATAGCGTGGATCTTACTTTAATACTTTCCATAATGGTTATTAGTAGATCACATTATTATAGTTTGTGGTAACCCAAGATTCCATGCAACTATGTAACAAGCTTGGTTTGTAGTTTAAGCTATACACTTTTCAGTAACATTCATAAGGTTTAGAAAATCTTGATCACTCTCTAGAATAACCCATTAAAAATGGGTACATAATTAATATAACACAACCACTCTCTATATCAACTAGAGTTATAGGCTCTTTATTGCAGCAAGAGGTAATCATTCATCAATCATGCTATAATTACATCCTAACCTATTAAACTTGAGACAACATGAATGCACCCAATGATGATTGACACCTACATAACACAACCTAAATTAACTAAATTATATGAGTGCCTCCATTTCTATCACAACATAGCCACATTAAACTTTGGTCACACATGAATGCATCCTATATTTGTTATAGTACAACTGTGCCACATGACCAATAGAGTTATGGATCACATAATTAGAGTCACAAGAATCTATTCCTTGGTTGTGATCTTATGATGATTCCACACAACAAAATTTGGACATGAAATTCTCAAAACCCTAAACCTCTAAAAATGAAATTTGATGAGATGTTGCTTTAAAATATGATTTTCAAACCTATAACTACAAGTCTGACTTCACAACTGAATTTTGTATAAGACAATGACTACCCTCAACCTGGCGATATCTTCTTGATTTTTATTTTTTTTCCCTAGAAAAGCATACTTAGTTCTCCACAAACTATTTCAAGTAGAGCAAAACATTGTCGCAATAAATCAACAAACTCACTTTTCTTTATGTTGGCCACAATTTGATTTTTTTCTATTTTTCCTATTTGTTGAAATTTTGACAAAAATGATAGTTGACATTTCGACGAACCCCAGGTTCATCAAAATTTTGATGAATGTCGGGGATAAAATTTCAAAAAATTGAAAAATTACACATCAAATTTTACAAGCACCCGACGATACATCAAATTATACATATTTCATTAGATATTTATTTTGGATTTTGCAGTCAAATGAGTTACTGTGAGATTGCTATGTTTGATAAACTATTGATAACCTTCAAGTTCAAAAACAACCATACAACAAAGAGAAGAGTTGTTTGGGAGCCTTCATAAAGGGGCTCATATGCCTTCTCAACTACAGGTAAATCATGAACATCATCATAGTCATCTCGATCATCATGATCATCTCTACCACTAAATGTGTCATGGATCAATGTATTTGTACCATCATCTTCAACTATGTTTTCTGGCGCATGATCATCTTCTTCCATAGGATCATTAACTTCAACTTCAATATTCACAGCTCCATGTTCATCCGCTTGCAAATCCACATTCTCCAGGCCATGATAATCCATATCATCTTCCCTAGGGCACCCCACCTTTATAATAAGGATAGACACAGATAAACCATAATCATCATCAAGTGATTATATATATATAATATATAAAATGTTAAAACGATATAAACATTTACAAATTCAATCAATATAAACACATATAATAAAAAACTTACCAATGGATGATAATCATGCCTCCCTTTAATATGACCATGCTTCCTTCAATGTTTCTTAGCTGTTGTGATTAAAAGTCATCTTGTCTTTAATCCCTTGCAATTATTTCAAGGATGATAACATTTCGCATCACCCTTTCTTTTCAATCTAGCCCAAAATCTATCAAGTGTCTCTTCATGTTTTTCTAGACTATTATTATCTAACATGATTTTTCTTTACAAAGCTTGACTATTTAGATCTTCAAAAAATATCAAACTCACATTCCAATAATTTTTATCCATAGACAGGTAACAAAATCTAATAATTCTTATATTTTACACCAAAAAAAATTATCATGCAACCACCCCTACAAAGGAGAAGATAGTCTGAAGTTAATGACTACAAAAAATAGTTTAAAATGTTAATTCCAAAACTTATTAAATAATGATTTTACTATGATTTCCAACTGTTAAGACTCCTAAAATCAGAATATTGAACTTGATCGTAAACTTCCTACAATGATGGAGGTAGCGAGCTAGTAAGAGCTAGTGACCCATTCCTAAGAAGCAACAAGTCGAAATCATCATTGCTAATGTCAATAAAGATTTATCTTTTTAGTTAAATATGCAATGTGTCACTTCTTATGACTAGCTTATCCCTAGGGCCCTCAATATTGAGAGAGGGCTAATCACACAAGGAAGCACACACTAGTAGAATATGGCAAATAAATGACTAGGTGACTAAAACTTTTAGTCACAACAACTAAAAATGACTAAATTATACTCATTTTTTTTAGCTCGGCTATAAATGAATGAATAAATTAGTAGTTTGGTCATTGATTAAAAATTATTTAGTCACACAAATAAAAATGACTAAATAGTTAGTCATTTATTATTCACAATCCATTTGAATAAATCATTTAAGGAATCACAAATAAATCCTGCCAAAATACTCTAAAAATTTAATAAACATACCATAAAACTTTTGTCAAAATCTTTCTTTCAGGCATAGCCCACCAGAATGGAGTTTTCATTTTAATAAACATACTCTAAAAGCTTCGTCAAAAAATTATTTTCAAGCATAGACTGCCAAAATGGAGAAGTGTTTTTGTAAATAATGATACAGAATGGTGAGGAGATGTTCGTGAAAGGAGGCATAAGATTCATTGCTACTTATCTCATTCTTGCTCTACTCAAGAAATCTTACATTGTTCCTGCTACTATTTGTAATCTAGGTATTTACTTGACATATATTTGTATAATCTCAAATTTCTTTAGAGGCTTTTGAAGTATCAATGTATCCTATATAGGGTTTAGAATGATTTATTTTAATTAAAAAAATAAATAAATGATGTATTTCACTGTAATTAGATAATGTGGAGATCTCTTAAATCTTCCCTAGCACACTATCCTCTTTGGCATTGAATTCATTACTCCAACTACTAGGGTTTTCCATGTGACATCTTTAATATCTTCATCACCATTGTTTTTAAATAGATCTCAGTCTTTTCTTTAATCCTTTTCATGGTAACCCTTGAGTTCCATAATCCACATTCAATCTCTTCTAAGAACGATGTCTTAAGCTAGACTGCATAGTATGCATATAAAGCAAGTACTTCATACTTTCCATTGTTCCAAACCACCATCATTTTCTTGCTTAAAATGTTGCCTCCACAAGCTCAATAGCATGTTTTAAAATCATGGTTTCCAGTGATTCACCATTAAGGACACAAATTTCATCAAGATATAATGAGATTTTTATCTTCAAACTCAAGGCATTATGCAAGATAACATTGTGAATTTTTTGTTGTGTATGATTTTATTTTCTTGCACATTTACTTCTTTGCTAACTTCCTTTAAGAGTAGGCATTGCACCCTCAACTGCAATCTCAAATAGCTCACTCACTATCACTTGAAGATTCCTTTCCTAAGCATCCTTCTATAAAATCAAACTATGCCCTATAGACTGCCTACTTACTATAGGGGACTCATTATTTCATGGTATTGTATATCTTAAGATCTGTTAACCTTATTGACACTATTTCACAGTCCACATGGTATTATTCACTATTCTCCCATCTTTGACGAGTCTCAAAATGCTGCTCAAACATGCAATCCACTACCTCCATTATACATTAATGGCTATGAAGAAACATTGAACCTATGATTACCACTATTACATCATTTGGATAGTCATTCCCTGATTGCATTTTCATTGTCTAACACTACCAAAAGAATTTGAAAATCCCTTAAATGCAGTAAGGGGGTAAGGAAACTCATTGTTAAAATCTCCAATTTACTATGCAAGGTTTGAGCTTTATTATCTTGTCACTACTTAGCCTCTTTTTGACTGTCACATCTCAACAAACTTTCATTCTTCTTACCATAGATTGTATTTACAAATGTCACTAAGCTACATAGTGTGCTTGTTATTGGCTACAATCTTTAGATTGAAAGATTTTGTTATTAGCTACAATGTCTCAATCTTTCTGGTATTGCAACCTCACTAATCCAGTAGAGTTATTGTTTATGTTTCTATGGAGGCCTAGGGTTTGTACCCTAATCATGCTCTTACCAATTCTAAACTGTTGATACTCAAAAACAACCTTAAATCTTGGGTCAGAAAATTAGTTGTCTTGAAAAAGTTGTGGTATGATCTTGGATTGTATCCTAGAGTGTGTGGGAAGCTTGCATTTGATCATTAAGGTATGTAAACCTGATCAGGGAAATGTATCCTATATAGCATGGTTTTTGCTTTAATATTTTCCATAATGGTTATTAGTGGATCACATTATTATAGTTTGTGGTAACCCAAGATTGCATTTAAGTATGTAACAAACTTGGTTTGTAGTTTAAGCTATACACTTTTAAGTAACAATTATAAGGTTTAGAAAATCTTGATCACTCTCTAGAATATCCGATTAAACATGGGTTGTGATTGAATGCACTACATAATTGATATAACAAAACCACTCTACATATCAACTAGAGTTATAGGCTCTTCTTTGCAACAAGAGGCAATCACTCTTCGATCATGCTATAATTACATCCTAACATGTTAAACTTGAGACAACCTAAATACACCCAATGATGATTGACACCTACATTATACAACCTAAATTAACTACATTATATGAGTGCCTCCGTTTCTATCACAACATAGCCACATTAAACTTGGGTCACACATGAATGCATCCTATATTTGTTATAGCACAACTGTGCCACAAGACCAATAGAGTTATGGATGACATAATTACAATCACAAGAGTATGTTCCTTGGTTTTTATCTTCTGGTGATTCCACACAACAAAATATGGACATGAAATTCTCAAAACCCTAAACCTCTAAAAATGAAATCTGATGAGATGTTGCTTTAAAATATGATTTTCAAACCTAGAGCTACAAATTTGACTTCACAACTAAATTCTGCAAAAATACAATGACTACCCTCAACCTGGGGATATCTTCTTGATTTTTTTCTGATTTTTCCCAAGAAAATCGTCCTTAGTTCTCCACTAACTATCTCAAGTAGAGTGAAAAAATGTTGCAATAAATCAGCAAACTCACTTTTCTTTATGTCGGCCACAATTTTACTTTTTTCAATTTTTCATGTTCGTCAAAATTTTGATGAAACTGATAGTCAAAATTGCGATGAAACCCAGATTTGTCAAAATTTTGATGAACGTCGGGGATAAACTATCAAAAAATTCAAAATTACACATCAAATTTTACAAGCACTTGACGATACATCAAATTATACATATTTTGTCGAACAATTTCATTGGATTTTGCAATCAAATGAGTTAGTGACATGTAGTTATGATCATAACTGAGATAAATTTATTATGACCTATTAGTGGACATTGATAATGATTAAGTTAAAAAAATAGCAATAATTCTCTTTTAAATGCCTCAAAGTACTCTACCTTTCATTTATTCTATTGAAATTCTCAATTTGGCTATGGTACTAGGTGACGATGTAGATTAATGCCATATGAATAGCTAGAGTGATTGAATAGATAGATTTATATTAAAAACTACATGATGTATTATAGAATCATAGATGATGATGGCAATAATCTAGTGACTTTGACAATCAATAGCTTGTGTGGCACTGCTAATTTTTATAATTGATAGCTTGTTAGCTTGAGGTATAGTTTTTAACTTTGCATGTAGCCAGCTTGAGGTACCGATTAAGTTGGATTTTTGGTTTGTGTGAATCAAATTATTACTAGTCAATAGTAACTATACACAACCTCACATGTGACACGTGTGAGGTGTACAAGGGACCAAACTGGTAGTGGCACTTTTGGAAACACTTTTGTCCCCATAAATAAGGATAGTGAGCACAACTAAAATCATTCATTGAATTGTCATAAGGGTTTTCATTTTGTAGGGTTAATAACTTAATAAGGATTGAGGAAGAAGATGATGTGGTACTATTGGGGATGCTCTAAATTCTCTTTCCTCCAATTAAGTACTTACAGAGTAAAAGACCAATTTCCTTCAATTTCATAATGGGTGAAATTGAAAAGAAGTTGATTTGGTTCACCTAACTTCTCAGATAGGTTTTGAACTAGGATGAGGAGCTATGATGGTGATAAGGGCTATCCTAGTGCATGAAAATTGCAAGTAGAAGATGGGAGCATTTTTACTACCCCTTATCATTTGCATGGTTGCCCAGGAAATTCCCATGCATTTATTTTCAGTGCTCATCTTTTGCATGGGAGCAATTTTACTACCCCTCATCATCTGCACGGTTTTCTAAGAGAGTCTCTTGCATTTATTTTAAGACACCATGGCCTACTAGGAAAGCCCCATGCATTTATTTTAATTGCTCATCTTTTGTATGGGAGAAATTTTACAACCCCTCATCTTTTGTATGAATCTAGTTCTAAAAGAGGCTAAGTACATTTTGTATCTTCACAACTCCCATTTCCCTAGTTTGATTGGGCCCCCTTTCCCATGCATTTATTTTCAAAACCCATGGCTAATTCGACAAGTCTTATGTGTTTATTTTCAGAGCTCATGGCTGACCCGGAAAGTTCCATTTATTTTTAGAGAAACATGTATTACATTTACCTTTTCACCAGTAGTCCAATAGAAGCTTGGCGCTTGTGCTTACACTTGTATTTGTACTATACAATAATGTGAAATTGTAATTCAGTTGTAATAAAATAAATGGTTGTGCTATTAATGTGACATTGTAATTCATTTTATTAAGTCTTTTGCAAGTTAAGTGCTATTAATGGTTGTGCAATGTGTTATTAATGTGGCATTGTAATTCATTTTATTAAGGCCTTTGTAAATCAATATTTTTTATTGGATCATGCTACAAAACAAGATTCTCACTTTGGACAATCTCGGAAAGAGAGGAATCCAATTACCTAATAGATGCTACATGTGCAGGACTGATGCTGAGATTGTTAATAATATTTTTCTTCATTGTCCTTTTGTGTCACATATCTGGGGAAAAATTCTTGCGCATCTTGACGTGGTTTGGGTTTCCCTCCTTTAGTCAAATTTTTTTCTTGCAATAGAAAGCTCCATCAAAAAATCCTTTTGTGCGTAGGTTTTGGTCTTTTGTTCTACCTTTTGTCTCATGGAGTATTTGGAAGGAAAGGAACAACAGATTGTTTAGGGAAAAAGAGATGTCGGAGGGGGACTTGTATGAAAAAATTGTTAGGGATATAAAGGAAAATTTATCTTTAATCCCTAGAAAAATGGTTGATAAAGCTACTTGGTCTCCCTTTGATATTGCTACAACCAAAAAGTGGAATTTGAAATTAGCTGCTTTAAAAGTCCCAACACCGGCCTATTGTGGGAGGGAGAACGCCAGCTAGACTTTGCCACCTTTTGGTTGGGTGAAAGCCAATTTTGATGGTGTTGTTAAAGGCAACCCTGGGAAAGCTAGTAGTGGGTGTGTTTTAAGGGACAATGTGGGGGCTTTTATTGTAGCTTTTCCTATGGACATTGGCACCCAAACTAATCACGTTGCGGAAGTCGTTGGGGCTTTTCACACAGTTAACCTAGTTTTCAATATGAATATGAAATGTTTATGGTTGGAGGGTGATTCTAAGAAAATAATAGACTATATTCTTGGGCTAACCCCCCTTTGTGGACCATCAAAAAGTGGATCAAAGGCACAATTTCCATATTAAGTAAATATGACGAAGTGAAAGTTTCCCATGCCTACAAAGAAGCCAATAAGGTGGCGGATTACTTTGCCAATGAAGGGATCAAGAGGGGTGGGGAAAAAATGTGGAAAAAGAATGATTACCTCCATGCCAAGGTTAAAGCTCTAATTTATTATGATTCTATACATGGAAGAGAAGTTTTTCTTCACCATGATGAAGTGGATAAAGATTAAGTACGTCGATCTCATTAGATTTGATGGGATCAACATCATTTTCCTTTTCGAGAAGCATTTTTGGCACTCTTTTTGGGTGTCTGGGAAAATATGCTTAAACAAGACCTAGAGCAACTGTAGGGTATGGTATAGTAGAGCTTTGAAGATGGGGGAGAGAGAAAATGTGTTGAGTCGAAAAGTTTCTAGAGCATAGGAAGAATGTTAAAGCTTGCAAAAAAATTGAAAAGGGTGGTTTAGTTCTATTTTTGGAAAAGCTCCATGGAGCTAATGAGAAGGTGCTAGAATATTTCACCAAAAACTAAAAAAATGGTGAGATTACGTTGTTTGGTAGGAGTGTTAAGTTGAATGATCAAATCATTAGTGAGATTACTAGTCTTTCGACTAAGGGTGTGAAATTTTATCAGGATTGCCAGTTCTCTAATGAAGCGGTTATTAGATTTCCAAAGAAAGATAATGAGAAGGCTAAGTTGGTTAAGGTTTCCAATAACTACTTTGATGTGGAGTCCATTAAATCAATCTAGAGGAAAGTTTTGAGTCATTATGGAGTACATCACGGTTGATGGGAACTTTACTAGGGTGTATGGTTATCACTTTGCCATTTTGAACCACTTTCATCACAAGGTTCGTATCTCTTTTCCATTTTATTTATTCTCTTCTCTGAAGAATTGTCTTGATGAAGTTGAAAGAAACACTAGGTGGATTTCTATTATTCACTCTGGTCTTGTCAGGCTCATCTTTGAGCATTTCCAAAATTTACCCGCTCTTCCTAAAAATGTTGTTGTTGGGGATTTAGACGATGAGGATATGGAAAGTAGCAGGGAGAATGATCCTCTGGCCCCTCTTGCTTTTGCTCTTGTTGGTATTAAAACCACTGATCCCTAGTCCCTTTCTTGTTGGAATGTCCTTGAGGGTTCTGCTCTTCCTTCTTGTCTTAATCCCCAGCCTCCACCTAGTTGCCCTACCCTGGGTTCTGCTCCATCGTCTTGTCTTAATCCCCAGCCTTTTCCTAGTTGTTTTACCCTAGGTTTGGTCTCTAGGTTTAAAGGAACCTTGGTTATGAAATTGGTTTCGTACTCTATGAATTCTTTGGAAATTCATTCTGAAAAACCTATGGCCACTGAAGAGTTGGCCCCTAGTGCCCCTGCATCTGAAAGATTTTTGAATACCCCTAAAAGACCCCCAAATTAGGATGAAATTAATTCTGCCCCGAATAATTTTAGGCCTGATGACATAATGAGTGTGGCGGAAAAAAGTGTTGATGGCCTTTTCACTGTTCTTAAGTGGGCCCAAAAGGAAGTTTGTGATTTGAGTGGTCGGAATAGAGATCTTAGCAACAGAGTCATGGAGTTGGAGCAGAAGGTGAGTTGGAGCCATAATGAGAATGAAGGACAGGACACCCCCTTAACAGAGAAAAGACAACAATTGCAAGAGGAAAGATTGACTAGGCTGGAGAGAAATATGTCCAAGATAGGCCAAAATATCAGGGCCATTGTGGCGCATAATCATAAAATTTTCAGGCACAACACCATTATCATTAACGCTATGGTGGAAAATTTGGAAAAAAATCAAAAGGCTTGCTGGTCATGGACTTGGATGCAGACAGAGGTTGTAGCAGAGCTATTGCTGAAGGGATTTCGACTTGCACCTGGGCTAACAGGAAGAGGAAGGCCCCTGCTTCTCCTCATATGGTTCAAATCCTCAAGTAGGGAATACAAGATATGGGTGAAGTTAAAAAGGAAGTCGAGGAGCTATTGAACATCATGGAGTAGTGTTGTTGTGGTCTTCTCTGGCTTTTTGGCGGTCCTTTTTTGGACCCTGTTGTCTCTTTGTTGTTGTCATTTATTTTTGGGATAGTTGTTTGTTTACTTGGACTTTTTTTGCTCTATCTTTGTATGTTTAAACTTTGTGGTTTCAGGTCCCTATAAAACCTATTTTTTCCTTTTGAAAAACATTAAGTTTCCATCCCTTTGGCCTTGATGTCAATCCTAGTGCATTAAAATTTAAAGAAAATTTAAAAAACATGTTTAATATTTATTATTTATATCATAAATTACTCAACAGTTTGATGAACATTTGATGTATGGTTGTAGTTGCACTCTGGAATGAAATGTAGAGAGTGTTAGGCTTGCAAACTTAAACCTCCAGAATCACCCTATAACTGTTAGATTAAAAAAGATCAATGATTTAGAATTTTTTGTCAACACAAGAGTAAATTATTAATGGCTTGTTTTAAATGTTGTCAACCATGTACTATGTAATTGTGTATTATGTAGTCTATAAGTAACGAGTAGAAACTTTGGTGTCATTCACTTTAATATTAAAAGAAAAAGCACTTTCTATTGCTAATTGATTTTATTTTTAAGTTAGAGGGTCAATACATGGGGAGATTTCATTCTTCAATTTGATCATTGCAGTGCACCACCCTATTTTGGGTTCCACAATTCCACTTCTAACAAAGCCATTCTAGTAACCTAGTTTCAACATGAAGAATCAAAATTCAAAAATCTAGGTAAGTTAATGAATTCTTGTGACTACATTTCATCACTTGACGTTTCTTAAAATCTTATTTTTTCAAACTTTGAAGTTTAGGTTTAGGGTTAAGAGGCTTAAGATTTAAGAAAAATTAAGGACTAATAGGGAATTCAAAAATTTCACATTGTTGATTGTATCAACATATCTACCACCAATATTACTAGAGCAATGTTAGATAAAAAAGAATATTTTATGCAAAATTATTTAAAACCCCAGGTTTCACTAATGAATACCATGATATTTATGATCCATAAACCTATGGTACATGTACCTTAGAACTTATATTTTCATTTGAGAATAAGGTTGCAAATAAAATGCAAATTAATAGTATTAGTGCACCATGGGTAACTGGATTAGGGCGCATGATGTTACATGAGGTCTTCCCTTGCCCAAAATTATGATGGTCTATGCCCCAAATTATGATGATAAAAAATGATAAATTGTTAATAAAGATGGAAAAGAAGAATTGTTATCCATTAATTCAAAAGAACTTGAGAAAGTGTTGACCTTGGAGTTTACAACCAAAGAATTTGGAAATGTCCACATTGACCTAGAAAAGCTTGCTAGTGATTATGAGGCAGTGGATGAAATGGAGAAAAAATATTTCTTAAATAGAATAGTTTAGGATTGAAAAAAATTTAAAGGTGATCACAAGCCTCCTTATGATTTGGATATTTTTAAACCATGGGTTCAGGATACTATTTCCATTCTATCATTTTTCCTCAAATTGGATAGCAATTTGGAAGTGGGTGCAAGCCTCATTGAAATGGTGTCTAATATCCATTATCATGTTTGACATGTCAAATATAATTTTATTGGGCACATTGTATAATCCATGCATAAACAATTTTTAATGATTAAAGGAGGTTCCACCAAGAAATTTAGGTTCACAACCTACTTGTGTTATCTTTTTCTATTTAAATTTAGAGGAATGTTTTAGATCAACAAGCTTTAGATTTAGCCCTATAGTAATGATGAGGAAAAAAACTGGCTCCAGTATATGAATGAACCACTGTAATAAGGATGCATGATTATTAGAGAAACTAAAATCCTTTTGTAGACTACTTTTTGGCTACATTGCATCAAGCAATTACAAATAATCCAATGCCTAGATTGCCTATTTCATGCAGAAACAACATTCAACTAGGAAAAGAAATACAATTGGCTTATTGGTACTTAATGGAAGAATATATTGTGCTAAGATTTCATGGATTAGAAGTACAACCATACAAAACTCCAATACATGTGATATAAAGGGTTTTTGCTTTGGATTATGTAAGGTAGATACAGAGTACTAATGAAAGACACTTTAATGGTTAGAGGAAGAAGAGCTTATTTCCTTCTTTACCTTTTCATTTCAAGGGATCACATTTGAGACAAAAGCATTTAGTGTGGCACATTATCTTTTAATTTTTTTTATTTTGATGTTATCTGTCACTGGAAATATGATCAATCTGACACCATTAAATAAATGATTGTGCTCAATAAGAATGCTAAAAGTAGAATTCAACATTGAAGTAAAACCTTGCTTGAAAAGTTGAGAAACACAGATTCTTGGGATGAGGTCAAAGTATCAATGGAGAAAAGTGCTACTAAGAATGGTATTTCTTTTGAAAAATTGTTAGCAGAAATTATGGCATTGAATTGAAAGACAATTAGGAGGTACACCAATTTTTATAAAAAATGTCATAAACCATTTAGTAGAGTAAAAATTCCAAATTCTCTAGAGAAGGAAGTTACAAAAATAAATTGGTCATGATAAAAAATTACTGCCTTTTGGTCTATGAGGAAGGAGCTAGGTGATCCATGAGCTCTTGTAGAGTATGGAGATAACAAAGAAGATCTTGAGTTTGGTAAATTATGGAATATAGAGCATTTGGATAAATGAGAAGATGAAGTGATGATGATAGGGAAGAAGAAAGCCATGTCAAATTCAACTTGGTTTACATGAGGCCACAAAAGAAGCATTTACTATAGGAGCAACCATAGCTGAAAAAATGGTTTATGAAGGTGGTCTTTTGGGGTCCCAAAGACAAGGCCCTTAGATGGTAACAGATGTATAACATAGAAACCCAATTGATAAATCTAGCCTTGGGGTTGGAGGTGAAAAATTAGACCTAGGGCATATAGGTTAATTTGTTAGAGATTCAAATCCTCCTCATGGTCAGACACAATTACAACTAGGACATGCCCAATGTGGAGGGCTTAGTACAACTAGTACTGCCTCTAGTAGCGATGGTATGGGCAGTAGTACTAGTAGTGTTTAACATGTGCTACAACAAAAAATTACACACAAGAGGACAACAACACAATATACCACAGAAACACCATGTGATCAAGGCTTACAGAAGAGGCAAAGGATTTTGATAGGTTAAATTCCAAGTCACATTACCAATGGATCCACAACAAAGGATTTATTCTGAGGCACTTCCCCAATGCCGGTTATTCTAGTTGTGACATCATTAGCAACTACAAGTACTCCTATTCCTTCACCATTCAAGAATTCCATTGTTCCCACATCCCCGAGTTTTGATTACATTGAAGAGTTTAAAAAGAAATCAAAATTGAAAAAAAAAAAGAAAGCAACTGAAAGAAATGATGGAGTACAAAATTATTGTTCCCATAGTTCAAAACAAACCAGTAAATTAGATGGCTCCATCTAAATTCGAGGAGAACAATTTTCAATTGGATTTTTCTAGACTTGGAAATATTCACAAAATTAATGTATCAAAGAAGAATAATGAATTGTTGTACACATCATTGCTAAAGAAATATAGAGAGAAAAAAGCTTGCTGACTCAAATTGAAAATTTATAGGAAGACCTAGAAAATGAGAAATCAAAGAGGAAAATAACAGATAAAAAGAGCAATGAATTAGAAAAAATAATTAAAAAAATTTCCTCTGCATCAACAAGAAAAGAGGATACACAAAATGAGACTGCAATGAATGAACTGAAGCAAAGGCTAGATGAGAGCAACAAGAAATATGATGAGGAAAAATCCATTACAGAAAAATGAAGACTAAGCATTGCAAATAGAAATGCATAGTGGGAACAAAAATTGGAGAGAAAAAGAAATGAAAGATTGGAGGCAGAGCTGATGGAAGCAAGAAAAGAAATTAAGTCTTTTCCAAATAAGTTATATGCATTTTGTAGAGAAACAATGAGGCATATGAAACAAAAGATCTAGGATGAAATAATGCATGGGACTATTCATGTGTGTGACATGTTTCAATTGATTGATGCTATCACACAACATCATAATAAGCTCAACAAATATTTAATGGAAAACAAAAATGTGATGGCATTACATAAATCAACAAATCAAATGGGTATGTGTAGGATCATCATGTTAAAAATAGGCCCTTAAGTGGCAAAAAATTCAGAAAAAATAGAGTTAGGCAACTTGATGTAAAAATTTGAATAATTTATCCATATTATTCAAAAAATATGTAAGAATAGAATCTGTAGAAAATTGAATGTAATTTCTAAACTACTAGGTTTGTTTAAAAAACACAAAAATCTATTTGGTGAAAAATTGAAATTTCAATGCAGTAGTACTTAAATTTCAAGGAAAAAATAAGTAGGTGCATGTCTTACCACCCTAACCGCAACAAAATAATTTATTTATTTTATAAGATTTTAGATATAAGTAGAGGAATCATGTCTCGATGTGATGCACTTTTTTTTATTTTATTTTTCCAAAGTAAATAATTAATTATGATTTTTTTATTACAACTTTTAAAAAATATAAAAACTCATATTTTTGACTGCCTTAACTTGGTCAAAACTTCAAGAAATTCATTTTTTCTTTTTTTAATGGTATAGTATGCAAATCATAGAATGTGACACATTTTTTGGATTCAAAAAATGTGATATCATTTGAAAGCTATAGATGTTTTTCAATCAGCCTATCAATCAGGATTTTAATTGTAATTCAAATAAAAAATGAATAATAATTACTTATTAAATTCAAGGTAAAGAATAATTTATATTGGTGGAAAGTTGAGAATCTCCTTTAAAAACCCTTTTTGTTTCATCAATTTTGGGTCAAAAAAAGTCATTAGCCACATACCCATCATGATCCTACACATACGCAAATTCAACAATATACAAAGCCAGTGACAATGTTTTGAAATAAAAAGGGATTACTGATCGGCTTGCTACATCAATGATGTTGTCATCTATCATTGAAAAGTGTTTGAGAATGTGTGAAATAGAGGAATATTTGCATTTGGCTGCAGACAAGATGAAGAAGGTGGATGAAAAGGGGAGGAACTTCACAGAGCTTGGTTTGCCAGAGGCTTTAGACAAAAATGACCAATTCATTGGAAAGAATGATTTCAGAAGGAAGATGGAGGATGCAAGGAAGATTAATTTGGACTAGTTTCCTCAGAGCCCAGATGTGGTGACCTATTTGGATTCCATCAAACCATTGCTAACCCTCAATCCAAAATTGACTAAAGAATCCAAGACATGTTCCAATTTGAATCATGAATTGTTAACAAATATTCAAGTCAAACAACATCAGTTAGAACAAATGAAAATTCAAACACCTGAAGAGTGGAAGTTGCTAGAAATGGTGACGTAGTGATTTTTTTTTGATAATATGAGTTTCCAAGTTCCAACTTAGCTCTGTGCAGCGTTGTCTTTGAGCAATATTTTGCATTGCCAATACCTCTATGTATTCCTTCATGTGATAATCAATTTAAAAGCTAAAATTCAAACTTTAGTAATGTGTTGAAGTTCAATTCTCTGTATTATTTATTATATCATTTGAAGAAAAATTCTAGTAGTGGTTTCAACATAGCCAAATCACACAAGTAGATCTTCAACCTAGAAGAAAGGCGTAGCAAAACTAGAACATCTTTGCAAACTAGAATACCTTTGCAACACCCTGTTTCCTCATTTTATCAATTTTTTTAGTATCCTCAACATCTTTATCACTACCACAATCATAAATATAAGCTTATCAAATTAACACTAGAGGTTAACACTAGCAACTTAATTGATGACAACATAATGCAACTAATCAAAGAAAAATCTCTCTCAACCACTACACACCTTTTGAACTTGTTGAAATCAATGACAACACCTTCATACTTGTAACAATATTCTACACAAATTTTTCTGTGTTGTCAATGATGTTGATGAGAAAAATGAGCAGAGTTTGCAGGAAAAAATTATGAAACCCTGTACCACAACAAAATTGTTTCATGAATCAAAACCTATCTCCCTTCAGTTATTGCCTCAATCTATTCACAACAAATGAAAGTAGATGTGAAAATATTAGAATTTGTGGGCTACTAAAGTTTGATTTGATTTGGAGATTGACAAGATTTTCTAACATTCATGAGATTGTATTATTAAGTATATTGAGCTCATATTTCCATTTTTTTTTAATGGACAAAATATTAAGCATGAGTAAAATCAAGTTAGAAAGAGAATTAAAAATAAGTCGTAGTTATTCTTCATACAGATTTGTATCAATCATTAAACATATTATATTTTCACTTATACAATATTTTTTTATAAAAAAGAAAACCTATACTTTAGAAATTATTAAGGATGAAAAAATAAGGTTAGGAAGACCATCATTAAAAATAGACAACTACTATTTTGTATACAAATTTGTATATTTATGAAATAAAAACATATAATTATAATGTATTAATTTATAATTTTTACTTTTAATTGATTATTGTTAAAAAAAGTACTATTTATCACTTAATAAAAGGCATAAAATTTAGTATTCATAATTCAAATTTGTATGTATAAATATTATCTTACAAAATCTATAGTTCTCAATAAAATAAAATTACTTTTCTTCCACTTTACATTAAATTAGTTACATTTTGAATTTTAAATTAGTTTTTGACTCTAGCTTAGACTCTACCTATTCCATATATAATCCTCCTTTTGTTAGAGTTGAAGGGAATGGATTTTGTGGTTACCTTAATGATGAGAACCATCCTCTATCATGAAATTTAAAACTCTTGAAGCTTATTTTTTAATTTTATGTTTTCAATAAATTATATATGATATACTAACTTTCTAATTAGTTGTTTCCCTTATGAATAAGATTATGCTTTTACTATTTATTTCCTCTATCATATTTACATGGACTACCTTTCATTTGAAAAGAGTTGAGATATGATTAGTTTTGAAATTTGTTTACAATGAACATATAATTGATAAAGGTATTAGAGTAATGGTAAAATTAAGACACACATGCTAAATTTTACTAAATATTATGTTCACTTTCATGAAAGCTTTCTAAAATTCTAACATGTCGACAACTAGAATGATATTTTAATCAATTTTTTGGATATGTCTATTCAAATTATGTAAATGATGTTATATTTGGAAAATCCCACAATACTATATCCCACTTTTTGGCCAAAATAGGATATTGAAATCAATATTTTTTAACAAATTTTGACTTTATGACAAATATAGCAACTAAACCATTAAGAATTCAAAGATGACATGAACTAGATATTTTTGAGATTTTGTTTTATGTAGATTATTATTACTTTAAAGAAATAATTTGTGAGTTTTTCATCACTTTAAATACCTTATTTTTATAGTTAACAATATTTTCAAAAATCAGTATTTATTCAGTATAGCATAATGTTATTTGTATGAAGAATAAAATTATAAATTTTTAAATATATATTTGTAACACAGACATCTAAGACATGGATATTTTTTTATAAATTTATATTGCATAATTTAATTTTTATAAATTTTTCAAGTGAGATTAGATATAATTCAAACATAGGTTTGTTTAGGATCACATATCTTTTGTGTATTCATTTAAATTAACTTTCTTACTTTTTGTTGAAATTATTACATTTATACCTAGAAGATAGTTATTTTTAAAAAATTTAAATCTATTTTACTATATTTGCATTTGTGGTGAATAGAAACCTTCACATTTATTTAAAGACCTATCTTGTGCTAGATAATATAAAATAACAATCAAATTATATATATTCAATATTATAATTGTTGGAAATTTTACATTGAGTGCTATGATCCTATAGATCATCATTTCACATGCATTCCATTTGCTAGTCTAACCGAATGTTCAAAATATAAAAAAATGAAGAAAATTTAATTCCTAAGGTGGAAAGGTCACTTTTAGAGCCTTCATTTGAAGGTCCTTTGAACATAGCCACCTTAATTCAAAAATATTTCATTTAAATAATGAAAGAATCTTCAAATGGAGACAATTTCTAAAATTAGAAAAAAAGGACCTTCAAATGAATATATTTTTTTCCACTTTTTGAAATTACCTTCATTCAAAGTTTGTTTTTAACATTCAAATGAAGGTCCCCTTTTTTGATTAATAAGGATCTATATCTATATTAAAAAAAGATAGAAATACAAATATTCATAAAAAAATGTGGGTGGTAAGAAGGCACACCCTAAGAGTCACATGGGTAGAGCCTGGAATATCAAAGATTCTTGGGCCATGCCTAGGAATTAGAAAACATTACAATAATAATAATTTAAAAAGACCATTAAGCAGCCATAATAGTGCTAGTAGAGGGTGGTCAATCTTTATCATCTAGTTTTCCCCATACAGTAGCGAGGTCTGGAGTGATGTAATGGGGATCCCAACCATCTTCATCTTTCTCGTTCTCTTTATCTTTACCTTTACAACGAGGTGAAATTTCTAGATCCAAATGTGATAGCCACTTAGAGGTATCAGTGGGCCAACTAGAATCCCCTCTAGTAGCATCACTAGAAGGCCACCTAGAAGCTTCACTTCCACCCCTTTCCGCTCCTCTAAAAGGCCACCCCAAGGAAATACACAAAGGAGTAGAGGGCGATTACTTGCAAGAGAAAGAGTTGTGATGAGGAGGAGCCTGAGAATAGGGGCATAAATCCCTGGCAAAGACACTTTGTTGTTGGCCTCGTGAATGTGACTAGCCCCGAGAGGAAGTGGGAGAGGGAGGAACACAAGCCACAGTGCAAGAGACATTACCCCAGTGGTCCAAAAGCTCCTAAAGGTGAGCAACTTCAAGCACATTTTTTTTTGTTTGCACTTGAATTGGCAAAAGAACATTAGAGCAAATAATGGCATTAGAATATAAAGATTTTTTTTATCAATCTAGTTGTGAGAAAAAATACAGGCATTTCTATCTTTGCAAATACTGAAGAGGATTTCCACCCTAAAAGTGTGCCAAATTTGGGTATACTTAGTAGGAAGTCATGGAGAGTATCCCAACAAAACCATGTTCCAAGAGAAAGGCTCCAACCGAAATGGCTAAAAGAAATCAGGAAATCTAAACAAGGTACTTTATGGTTTTAAGAAATACTTTCTATTGAAGGTGCTTTTTAGTTTTCACCTCAATTGGAGTTTAAAAAAGTGATGTCCCACAAGTGGGACTCATTATTGTGGGTTCACCCATTTGTTAATGTTTACTTTCGTGATCACTTTTTCAATATTTTGAAAGAAAAAAAAGAAACCATATTTGCTTATGTTCATTTTAATTTAAATTTTCCTACTCAAATGAAGCCACTATTGGTATCTAATTTTTCTACCTAGAAACAAGTTTAAGTAAACAATGTGACCTTTCTAGTTGCATACATCTAGAATATACTTGATCATTATGAAATTGCCCTTTTTGTTGTTTCTAGATATCTTTAGGCTTGTTGCCTCATAGTGGAATATCCCTTCAATTGGATCATTGTGATTGACACCTTCACTTAACCTATCATTTCCAATAATCAAGGCCTATGGTGTTGCTTACTATTAGCTTGGTAGTCATTTGATTAATAATTTTCTTGTTGGATGTTTCGCTACCACTTGTTCAACATAATGGATAATTCCTTCTTAAAGGGAAAGACAAATTCTCATGTTTGGCAATTGCAATTTTGTTACAAAAGATTTTGATGTGGATCATGCTTAGTCTAATGTGTGAGATGTGCAATCTCAAAAAGTTCAAGAAAATACTCTAACTAGTCTAGATCCTATTGATTCAAAATACTTTTTTGGTGGAGGGTGGGGTAAACCAAATGATAAGCATGCCTTTCTAGCTCATTCCCTATTGCATTGTGTACTTTATTATATTTTAATGCAATTTAATGGCATTGTGAATGACTATTTTCTTTTATAAAATTATTTTTCTTAATAAAGATTACATATTTTATAAATTATACTCTACTTTTTATTTTCTATTGACTGAGTTTAAATAACTTTACTTTTTAGATTGTAGGAATCGGATGGGTATTCATCCCCTTGTAAACTGCAGTGCGCTTGGTAAACCTTTTTTCATGTGACCAGTGGCGTTGGGGTGACGCGCCCTCTCGTACCATGGGTTTGGGGGTAGACTAGACCTGGTGACCTCTTGCCTGCAACAAGATGCTTTAGCCAATCGAGCTAGACACCCCACCCCAACTAAATCTAAATAACTTAAGGATGTTATTTTGTTCCATTTTTTATTTTTATTTTAAGATATATTTTTGACATATAATTTATATATAATTCTATTCTTATGCCTCTACATTCATAATAAAACCTATATAAATTAAGTCACAATTATATTTTTAATTAAAAGGATTAACATTATTTGCCTTACACGACAATCTTATATTTAAGGTTTTTCATTAAAGTGGAATCTTTTTATATTGGGAATCATACGATTTGTGCGTTAAGAAATTTCCTAACTTAAATCATCGTTCAATCTAATAAAATTGTACTTCTGTTGAGAGTTTTTATTTATTTGTCCGTATGATTGAAGGTGTAGATACAGAAGTGTCAAATCTTAGATGACATTGGCAAAAAAATGTTAGCCCTACAAATCGACTACATTTTTAGCTTGGAGGAGGGGCCGTCTGTTTACCGCATGTAACGCTAACCTCTTGCTTGTGAGTATGGACATTTGTTGCAAAATTCAAGCACGTCTTCAATGGCCACTGTCATCCCTGATTCAGACTTCGACACGCTATAGAGACAGCATTCAGTTTGTCTTTAAATTTGATAGGTATCTATAGGTTTGTCCCGTTTTGAACAATGAAATTTTCTAGTGTATTTTTGCTTAGCCCATACGGAAGAACTTCTACAAACATTTTGTTTAAAAGGAATTTTAATATTTTGATAATTGTAGTTGTATACTTTGAAACGAAAAAGAGAAGGATAATAGTGTCTAGTCGAAATTTATACCAGATTATACAATCCATCGGCATGTACATATGTCAAGATGTTTTTTAAAATGAAAAAAAGTTATATGTATGTAAATTTCTTCATTTTTTGTCGGGTATCTGTCCCTTTATAAACTGCAGTGTGTCTGGTAAGCTTTTTTCACGTGACTGATGGTGCTGGCATGACATGTCCTTCGGTATCACGGGTTTTGGAGGAGACTAGACTTCGTGACCTCTTACCTACAAAAGGATGCTTTAACCAATCGAGCTAGGTCCCCCCACCCCACAAATTTCATCATTAAATCGTATTCTAACTTTTAGATTTGTTTGAATTTTATGTGGATGCATATCAATTTATACAATACTAATAAACATGCATGTAAATTTAATATGCATATAATTGAACATTATGACCATTTAAGAGTGCAATCATATAATTAGTGGTCAATCATGAGTACTTTGTTATGGCAGAATGTATATGTATATCATCTTATGCATAATAATGTGTATGTGAGTTAGAAATGTCATCAATGAAAATAGATTGCTTCTATCATGGATAATGTAATGATAAGATGTTAATGCAACCCTTAATGAATATGATCATGGCTGATGCAAACATAGATGTAGTCAAAATAAATGATGTAAGTACTGATGTTGTATTTTGTCCTTGTCTTTTGAAAGATGACAAATGGTACAAGAATGAGGTGTAGTCCTATAAGAATTTGGGTTGTTCTCTACTCGATTGAATGAAAGACCACAAAGGATCCTTAACCTTTCAACTCCAAAGTGTATACTATATGGGGTTAATAATGTGAAGAAGCCATGATGGACTATTTCCTAAGCACTTAAAAGAAAGGGTTGTCTATAAAGGTTAAAAATATGTATCACTAATGATTTTCTAGTTGGTACATTACAAGAAACAATACAAAACACAATGTAATAAATCTAGTGTATTGGTGGTCAACCTTTTTTAGGAACATAGTTTAGAAAGTAAGAAAATGTAATGCTTTTCAAAAGTTCTATTATATGATAATTTTTATAGGTTCTCTCATCATCATATCCATTTGAATTGAATATCCTTTTAAATTGTGGAGTGTAGACTTGGTAGGGTGGATTATTGAAAGATTTGCCAATGGTTATAAAATGACCTTTCTAAACCATTTATTATTATAGAAAATGGATAGAAGCAATCGTCAGTAGAAATGCAACATCTAAAGTCGTCATTGATATCTTATATCTATGGAGATTTACATATTTAATGTTCCTATAGTGATAATTGTATATAATAAATACATCATGTTTTGGAGCTTAGGAGCTATTAGACTTATATTATAAATATATAATAAATAAATGCCCATTCACTTATCTGTTAGATTTTTTTCCTCAAGCTTGCATCCTAAAATTAATAACATCTATATTAAATTCATATTGGTTGCATCCTAAATTAGAAATAATATACAAATATTTAATTTTATCTTTATCAAATATACAAAAAAAAAAATCGTTATTATTCACTATAAATCTAGTCATTTGTCTTCAAACTTGAACTACCTTAAAAATATATCATGCTTCTCACACATCAATTTCATGATATGCGTGTAGAATATTGTAGCGTGTAGGACTAATCCAAAAAATCAAATTTAAATTTGATATTTATTGTGCATTTTTCTACTATATATTATAATCCAACCTTATACATATTTTAGAATGGCATTATTATATTAATATATTTGAAGAAATTGAATTATACTTACATTCATAATTGGTATATATGAGAGATTATGACAAAGCCAAACGAGCATCCACACCATTGTAGTCGCACATAGGAACATTTCTACTCATTGTATTAAAACAATTTCTGAAGGGAAATTTGATATTCACTTTTTGGTGTTGATATATTAACTTAAGTTTGCATTATAATCAATACATCGAAATGAGATCATGACCTAGCATAGTTTTCTCACTTTCCAACTAGGAAAATATGAAAAGGCGATCATTAAGAATGTTTATACTCATATTCACATAGAATACTAGTTGAGGTGATGCATAAATAGTCATATTGATCCTAATTATAAATCATTAATGTTCTTAAGTATGTGAACCATTAATCATCCACACAAAATCATAGTTGGAGTACTCAAAATGAATATATCACCCAACACATATTCAACCATTACATGCATTTTAGCCTAGATTGAAACTCATTTGTGAATAATATTAATATAGTTGGCCATTCAAAAATATCAATTAAACATAGAATTTGAATGCATTATGATTTCCTAAGTATCCATCATTAATTACAACAAATGTTTTAGACAATTAAAAATGTAATAGTGAAGCCAAAATTTTCTCAATTCATTTGGTGTTTACTATACCAAGTTCCCCATTTTTCTAAGGAAAATACACTTCAATGTGTGTGTCTCACCCTAGGTGCCTATTTATGGGTTATTTAAAATGCTCTCTCTAGTTTAGATCCTAATGAGAAGGATTCCTTGCTAAATATTTATACCATTGTCTAGTTTTTTTTTTTAATGAAATTTTATGAACTTGTGAATGTCTTTTTTTTAAGGTTATTTTTCATGAAACCAATTAGTCCTTTTTGAAATTACACAACTTAATTTTTTATTGTTAAAATTTATACAAGTTTGAGATACAATTTCACTGTACATCTATATTTTTATAAATACTTTATATTTATCTGATATGATTTATGTATGATTGATTTGACTAAAAATATACATTTTAATGTCAAAAGATTCCTAATAAAATCTATATAATATGATTTAGAAATATTTTTCTGTTAATGCTAGAGTAAATTATGTAGTGCCCCTCCAATTGTTACTATTATGTGTTTAGATTTGTATATGTGTTAGACAATACCTTTACTATGGTAGACCTTGATATTTGTTATTGTCTTATGATCACTGGCTTTAGAGCAATGTGGGTGTTATTTTGTGATGAGATGATGCATATATGGATGTTATGTGTTATGTTATGCTTTTGATTAGCATAGTTATTAATATTGATATATGCTTATTTGTTGATTAATGATGCTTTACTTTCATCAGTCTTGATGTGACTGTATTGGTGAAGGGGAGGGGATTACATCACTTGCATGTGAGTGCTCTGTGATTCCACAATTTCTCTTCATGGTGTGTCTACTAAATTGTATTCATGTGTGACATTCTCTAGGGTTGTGTGGTGGGGCATTACACATGGTACCAGAGCCCAAGTTTAAACATTGGGTACTCTGGGATAATGTGGAACCCATTAAGCTATTAGTTGCGTAGGTTTATACTCTGGGAAGTATGAGCCCATTACATTGACCTAGATGCTTTATTCATTAGTTTATGTTTTCTTTTTAGGTTGATCTCACTTGTCTACCCAAAAGTTGTTGTTAGGTGGTGTAGGTCCAATGGTGAAAAAAACTAGTGGAAAGGATAGGATCCTCAGTGTAGTGCGCAATGCACGAATATCCTTCCTACTAGGCGAATGCATTATAGACAATTGTGTAGCATGTGAATTTGTGTGTGTGTGTATTTTACCTATTTGTATTTGCAGGCTTCTAGGAGTAAGCCTAACCCTAGGGGGGGAGGACGTAGTTCCCCTCCAATTGTTACTATTATCTGTTTAGATTTGTATATGTGTTAGACAATACCTTTAATATGATAGATCTTGATATTTTTTATTGTCTTATGATCACTAGCTTTAAATCAATGTGGGTGTTATTCTGTGATGAGATGATGCACTATATGGATGTTATGTGTTATGTTATGCTTTTGATTAGAATTGTTCTTAATATTGATAAATGTTTATCTGTTGATTAATGATGCTTTACTTTTCTTAGTCTTGATGTGACTATATTGGTGAAGGGGACGAGATTACATCACTTCCATGTGAGTGCTCTGTGATTCCGCAATTTCTCTTCATGGTGTGTCTGCTAAGTTTTATTCACGTGTGGCATTCTCTAGGGTTGCGTGGCAGGGCGTTACACAAACAAACAAATTTTCTTTTCTTTTTAAAGTGTAATTAAACAAGTAAAGTGAACTACACTAACACATACATTCTCTAGGTTTACGTGGCAAGGCATTTCAAATTACATTTACCATTTTAAGTTTTAACTTAGGGACATTACATTTAGAATAGTTATGCATTTAATTATTCTTGGGTAGTTTTTTGCTAGGAAGTTTTTCACCCATCACCTATTTTTCATAGCTTTAAAAACCTATACCATATGTAGATTATTCGTCTCATTCTATTCACTCCTTATTTGGTGAAATGAAAGTGGTCTCTCTCGTTTCTTGTGAAGGTTTTATGTAGTTGATGTTTCTTAGGTTATTCACTCAAATGTGCTAGGAAGTTTGTCACCCATCACCTGTTTTACATGGCTTTAAAAGCATGTACCATGTGTAGATTATTCATTTAATTCTATTCACTCCTTACATGGTGAAATGGTAGTCTTGTCTCTCTTTCTCTATTATGTAGTCCTTAGGGGTTGTGATTGAGTCATTTATCCATGCATCCTTTTGTTTTCTTTTCTCTCTTTTGGAGAGGGGTTTTTTCCTACAGAGTTTTTCTCCTTTTCTCTGATTGTTAGAGGTTTTTTTTTTTTTGCATTATAAATGGGTACCTAACATGGTTGTGTAGTTGAGCCCTATACTAAATTTTCATTTTTGCATAATAATTTTCCCTAAGTCCAACTTAAGTGGGGGTCCTAGAGTAAATTACATTTACCGTCTTATGTTTTAACTTAGGGACATTGCATTTAGAATAGTTATGCATTTACTTATTCTTGGGTAGTTTTTTCCCGTGTTGGAATGTTTCTCACCTATAACCTATTTTTCATGGCTTTAAAAGCCTATACCATATGTAGATTATTCATCTCATTCTATTCACTCCTTATTTGGTGAAATGGCAATGTTGTCTCTCATTTCTTGTGAAGGTTTTTTGTAGTTGATATTTCTTGGGTTATTCACTCTAATGTGTTGTGAATTTTCTCACCCATCACCTATTTTTCATAGCTTTAAAATTATGTGCCATATGTAGATTATTCATCTCATTCTATTCACTCCTTATTTGGTGAAATGGCACTATTTCTCTCTCTTTCCCTCTTATGGGGGGTTGTTGATTGTATATACTGATGTATATAGTCCTTGGGGGGTGTGGTTGAGTCTTCCATCCATGCATCATTTTTTTTTTCTCTCTTTTGGAGAGAGGCTTTTTCACACAGGGTCTTTCTCCTTTTCTCGAATTGTGAGATATTTCTTTTTTGCATTGTAAATGGATACCTAAAATGGTTGTCTAGCCAAGACCCATACTGCATTTTCAATTTTGCATAATAATACTCCCTAAGTTGCACTTAAGTGGGGCTGCTAGAGTAAATCACATTTACCATCTTAAGTTTTAACTTAGGGACATTGGATTTAGAATAGTTGTGCATTTAATTATTCACGGGTAGTTTTTTCCTTTGCTGGAAAGTTTCTCACCTGTCACCTATTTTTCACAGTTTTAAAAGCCTATACCATATTCAGATTATTCATCTCATTATATTCACTACTCATTTGGTGAAATGGTAGTGTTGTCTCTCTCATTTCTTTTGAAGGTTTTATGCAGTTGTTATTTCTTGGGTTATTTGCTCTAATGTGCTAGGAAGTTCCTTACCTATCACCTATTTTTCATGGCTTTAAAAGCTTGTACCATATGTAGATTATTCATTTAATTCTATTCACTCCTTATTTGGTGAAATGGTAGTGTTTCTCTCTCTTTCCCTCTTATGGGGGGTTGTTGATTGTATAAACATGATGTATGTAGTCCTTGGGGGTGTGATTGAGTCCTCCATCCATGAATCAATTTTATTTTCTTTTCTCTCTTTTGGAGAGAGGTTTTTTTGCACAAGGTTTTTCTCCTTTTCTCTGGTTGTGAGATATTTCTCTTTTGCATTGTAAATTGGTAACTAAAATGGTTGTGTAGTTGGGACCCATACTACATTTTCATTTTTGCATAATAATTCTCCCTAAGTTGCACTTGAGTGGGGGTGTTAGAGTAAATTACATTCATTGTCTTAAGTTTTAACTTAGGGAAATTACATTTAGAATAGTTATACATTTAATTATTCTTGGGTAGTTTTTTCTCATGCTGGAAAGTTTCTCACCCGTCACCTATTTTTCACAGCTTTAAAAGTGTGTACCATATGTATATTATTCATCTAATTCTATTCACTCCTTATTTTGTGAAATGGTATTGTTGTCTCTCTCATTTTTTGTGAAGGTTTTCTGTAGTTGATATTTTTTGGGTTATTCATTCGAATAGTTAAAATAATTATAAGAAAACAAAAATTGTTTAATTTCTTGTGTCACCTATGGTTTCTAATCCCCACAACCTTAGTTCCTAGGTGCAATATTTCAATTCCTCCTCCAATTTGTGTTGTGATTTTTCATTGGTCTTCTTACCCAAATAAAAATTTATCTCATGTTGTACCCTTCTCAGATCTAAAGAGGGTTTCTACTCCCCCTTATCTTACTTTCATTGATGATAATAATGTGTTATCATATGCTGAAAATCAAGATAAAAATTGACAATGAAAATATGAAGATAATTTCATGCATCCAAATAAACTAATAGCAATATGATGCAGGAGCATCCAGTGGTATAAGGGCAATCTTGCATCACCCAAAAATAGTTAAATTTCAAGTTTCTTGGTTTTTAGATGTTTTTACATTTTTGGATACCCTTTTTGTCATAATGAAATTCCCAATTTACATTTTTTATTTTCTATTCCTAGGTGGAAGGATATTGTAGTTTTAGTTTCCCAAATTTGCACCTAAAAATCTTTCGAGTTAGATTTGAGGCACTTAGAGTTCTTTAATCAGCCCCAAAACTTTCTGAAATCAGCATAGCAATTTCAAGCGTGTTGTTGACTTCAAGACCTTTCCAACGGTTCAAACGGTTCATGAATCGGAGTCTCAGATCAAAAGTTATGGCCTCGGGAAGTTGGTGCACTTTCTAGAAGATACAATTGCAAATGTTCTTTTGAAATTTGAACTTCAAGTTGTAATTTTTTGGCACCAAACCACCTAAACTCAAATTTTGAATATTGTTTTGGCTCCAAACTAAAGAGGAGCTCTATTTATGGGCAGGTTTCTAATTTTTGGGTAACTTTTTGGGGACAAACTCGCATATTGCAAAAGGGTGATTCTGTAGCTTTCTGTAACTTGCATGTGTTGTAGAACTTGGGGATTTGAGATCCTCTACATGTAAGAAGCTCCATTTTCTGAATAATAAAATTATTCTCTTGTTTGTGAGTTATTTTCTAAGTCTTGGGCTGCACCCTCATCACAATAAATCATAGATGAAAATAGAGTACATCAAAGATGCAAACCATAACTCAAGAATTACATGGACAAACTCTTTCAGGAGAAAAATCCACACCCAAAGAGTTCCCAAACTTGTATAAATCCTTCAAATAAGCTACATCAATGCAACTTCTCCCTCTGAATCTGTCACTTCATTGCTTCAACAACTTGTAATTTAAATTATTTTGCCTTTACTTAAACCCTAAATATATAGGCATGAGAGAAAACACAAGTCAAAAATGGTTTCTAAAACCAATTAGGCATAAATCACAAAGAAAAGAGACTTCCTCTCCCAACTTGTGATTTTATCGATTTTTTTAGTAATGTGCAAATGCAACTAAAAAATTTGCTTGATCTTTTTTCAAGCTCACATTTAACTTCCCTTTTTTCTATGCTCTTTCTAATTTGGCAATTGAAAACACTTTGCAAGTTGTCATAGTTGCATTTATCAACTTTCATGACAACTAAAAGATAATTACAAATTTCCAATTGATAAGTAAAAACCAAAGCATGATTGATACATTTTCTCAACATTCTCCCACTTGTTGAATACATTGCACAAAGCATAAAGGGAAACTGAATAAATGAGGCTTTAGAAGAAGTGAGGCACAGGGCCTCTATGCACCAACTAAATTTTTCTATGCTCACTTGTTTAGTAAGAGAATCTGCAACATTCTATAAAGTGTTCTGTAACATGACTTTACCACTATCAATCATATCCCGAACAAAGTGATACTGAATATCTATGTGCTTTGTGCAAGGATGATACATTGGATTTTTAGACAAATAGATGGCACTTTGACCATCACATCTAATTCTTTCTTGTTTATACTGAAAGCCAATACCTAAACACAATCTCTCTAACCACACTGCCTCCTTACAAGCATGTGTCACACCCATGTACTCTCCTTCTGTAGTGAGCAATGCAACTATAGGTTGCAATTTGCTCATCCAAACAAAATAAGGACATAGTCACTTATAGACCTTCTGCAATCTAGATCACCTTTCCGAAATCCTTTTCATTATTTAATCAAAAAATTATCTTTCATATGACACTCTTGTATTTAAGAATCAAATTGAAAGTGAAAAATAAATTTCATTACACTGAATTCTATTTTTATTGAAAATCACACGACTTGGTCTCTAGGATTTTTCCTCCAATAAATTCCGCTTGAACTTCATGCAAACAGAATATCCTTGTCGGAATTTCAGAGTTTTTATTTATTTATTTGTATAATTGAAGGTCTAGATTTGTAATTCTCAAAAATGAGATGACATTGGCAGATAATAGTTAACCCCACACATGGTTGGTAAAGGTGCCGTCTGTATACTCCATAAACGATACCTCACACATTTCAATATAGTCCTTTGCTTCAAAATTCAAACGTGTTTTGAATAGCCACTATAATCCTTGACTACGATTTTGACACTGTACAGAGACAACATTTAGTTGGTTTTTCGCCCTTTGACTGAAGAAGAAGTCTTTAAATTTGATAAGAAAATAGTTAGCCCCACAAATCCTCGGCATTTTTAGGTTGGACGAGGTGTTACTCCATATAATGTTTACTCCTATCTTGTCAATATATTCATTTGGTTCAAAATTGAAACGTCTTTGGTATCCATTGTAATCAAACTGAGGCTTTGACACGGAACAGGGACAGCATTTAGTGGTCCTTCAGCCCTGTGACTAAAGAAGTCGTCTTCAATTTTGATACATACGTAGAGGTTCGTTCCTTTTCCAAGACTAAAACTCTAGTGTGTTTTTAATTAGCCCATATACAGTCACTTCTACAAACATTTTGTTTAGATAGAATTCAAAGGAAAACAAACATATCCGATGAAAAAAACAAAAACAAAAACAAACATATCCTTGTCAGTCGTAATTTAATATAATCCAAATAGACAAATATAAATTAATCAAGACCCAATTCTGATAGTGGTTGTTGTGATGTTTAAAAGGAAAATGAGAAGGATAATATCATAATACTGTCTGTTTTCTAAAAAAAATATTTTCAATTTTGGAGAAATTTACATAATTTATTCTCAGGTGCAAATGTGATGTTTCACTAAAATGATTACAAAATTAAATGGGAAGTGCCATAGATATACAAATTCTAGTTTTAAAGTGTCTCCTTCATTTTGAGGTTTGTGTGAATTGTACTATGAAGCATCTCAACAGATACAAACTTAATAATCATGTATGTAAATTTAATTATCATGTAGTCAAATGATATGATTATGTGGTCCATATAAAGTGATGGACCTTGGATGTTGTGATCATGCACATATGTTCTTTGAAATATGTTCGAATAAAGACTTGCAGAAAACAGGGAAAACATTTCATAACTAACTTTTTCCATTTAAGTAAAAATTAATTATGATACAAGAATATTACTTGTCATACATCCTCCCTCTAATTGATTTTTACTAAAGGTTGTAAGGAATGGAAGGAAAGAAAGATGAATGCATTTACTTAAATGTAGATCTAAGAATAAGCAAAAGAGAATATAATCTTATACAATTATATCAATTACGAGTACCTAATGAGGAGAGTATGTTTATCAAATGATAGAAAATAATAAGTTCATATGAGCCATAAATGTCATCGAGTTAGGTTTTGTCTATCCTTGGGAATGTAATGATTACATGGTGAAAATATAAAACCATGCTACGAGAATCTAGTGTAATAGAACTTTGGAGAATTTAGCTTGTCCTATATGATTGAATGAAAAGAGACAACTGATCTTCAATATTAGAAATCCAATGTACATAATTTATAATTTGAGTTAATATGAGAAGACAATAATAGAGTGGTACTTAAAGGGCTTAAATCAAGATCAGTGTGTATCTCTAAGTAGTTTGTGATGGATAATTTATTACAATGAATAATCCTTAGAAGGTCTAAAAACCAATTTATCATTTACATTCCTTGTTTATGACTATTGTTCAAATGATGAAAGCATGTGGTGCTCGTGAAATTGTATTTATAAAAATACAAAATATAGGTGCTATCTTGCTCATATACATCTCAATTGAGGGTCCTTATTAACACTATGTGTAAAATTCCAAAGATAGATTTTTGAAAGGTATTGAAATGGTAAAAATGGACTCTTCTAGGAATTGCTTATTTTACCAAGTGACTGAAAGAAATACTTAGTAGAAATGTGTTGTCTAAAGTGGTTATTGATATCTTACAACAAATTCATTTATTATTTGTATTCTATCTACAAGGATAAGTGTTAATAATGCAACATTTTTAATAGCTTAGAAACTACTAGACATGTGTTCTAAATGTATGACTAATCTATCATGTACTTATATGATAAGAAATGACTATCTCATTTGATAAGAATATGTTGATTATGGAAACAACCAAAATATTAGAGGTTGGGGTCATATTGATGATATAGACCCTTCTTTTTCCATAATATTTACCTCTCTAGAAGATCAATTTTTAAGTGTTGTGATGTTAGGATAATATATGACGTGTCAATTTTTTGACTATTGGTTTCTTCATTTGTAATTATATAGAATATTATCATTTCCTTATATAAGGGAAAGGACCCAATTACCACTATATCTAAATTCTCACAACCTAAGCTCCTAAATCATATGTCTGATCAAGATTATTTTTTTGGATTTTATTCAGACTAGGTTAATAGCTTCTAGCTATTATTTTGGTTTGTGGGCATTTTCAATGAATGCAGAGGGTTCGATAAGTGCACAAGGGTCAAAATATCTCCGTTTGGACTTGATGCCTACTCATTTCCCTCTAATGTGCCAATAGTCATATACCTTCACCACCAATTAATATTTAAAAAATCCTAATTATGTCAATATTAGGGTGCAATTATAAAAATATTATTATTCATAAATGTTGAAAATTGAATGGGTCAAATTCATGGGTTAATGTTTGAGATTTAGGTTGGTAGTCAGAATAATTCACATTTGCACATTATTATCCAAGCCTTAACACCAGACACCACTACACATTCACTCGAATTAATAGTCACATCAGGTCCAATGGTGGATTATTTCACATTCTTTTTGGGGGTAAAAATGATGGTCTCGACAATTTCATGTGCTCACGATCTGGTAAACCCTCGATGATTCACTATTGTTTGGTCTCCATTGTCTAAGGTAATGATGAACATCATTTCTCCTCTCAAAATGAAAACAATGGTACTGCTAAATCTATTTATTTTTCATTTTTGTGGACCCATGAAGGGTTTCCTGGATTTTAAATTAATTATTACTACCATTTTTACCAATTTAATTATTGTTTATCATGCCATTTGTTCCATGTGATGTTTTATAGGGTCAAATTTTACAATGGATTATTTTTAACATTTTTTGGGGGGTAAAATGATTGTCTCATTTTCCTCAAGCATCCATGGTCTAATAAACCCTTGACTATCTACTATTGTTTTCTCTCCATAGTTAGAGGTAATGTCAACCATCATTTAGCCTTTCAAAAATCAAATAATGCTACACCTCTATCTGTTTATTCCATTTGTTTTAGACCCATGAAGGGTTTCTTGACAATTTGATTAATTATTACTATCATTTTTTATCAATTTTATCATTGTTTATCATGCCCTCTCCACCATGTCATGTTTTACATGGTCTGATATATCATCAAGCTATTATTTATCATTTAATTTTGCAAATATTTGTACTCGTGAATATATTCTAGTTGAGAGTACTCCTATCTTTGTTTCTTCATGATTTTCTTTGATAAAATGATTATTTTTCTTGTAGATTTGACCACATTTCTACATAAAATCATATATTTTTTCACTTCATAAATTAATATCAATGGACATTTTTCTTAATAACTATAGTGTAGGAAATTGTATACCCTTTATAATTCCACACTTTGTTTGGGTCCCTTAATTTATTAGACTTAATTAAGCACCTAATTTTCCAAATTATACATTCTAAAGCCCTATTTATCCCATTTTCCAAAAGGGAAACAAACATTTAACTAATTTACTTAATATATTAATAATATTGGAGGATTAGTATCCTAGAATTTTTGGCTAGAACCCATTTTCCAAAGGTAAAATGGGTCCCATTTAAGTCCTAGGACCCGCTTTTAAATAAATTTTTGGTGGTATTTTAAGTATTCAAATTCAATATGTAATTGTTGGCTTTTAGAATCTACTTTTTTAGAGATTAGACAAAAACCTATAAATACAACTTTTTAATCAATTCAAAATATAAAACTTAATGTGCAACTTTTGGAGAAGAAAATATTATTGTTAAGAGCATTCAAGAGTATATTTATTAGTCATTTATTGCAACAATCAAGATCCTATCATCTTGTTCAATATTATGTGTGTTCTTGTCATCTTGTGAAGGATAATATGCATTGTTGATCTTAAAGAATCAAAGCATTTTTAAGTGTCCAAATCAGTCAAGCAAAGAAAGATCATGATCCTTGGAGTGATGTGTTCAATCCTCTAAGGGAAGGTATTAAAGGTTTGGTGAGCTGTAGCAAGAAATTTTTCATTCATCATTTCCTTCTTTATTGTCATTATCTTTTTATCAAGGTTTAAAACCAAAAATGGGGTTTGACTAAGGAAAACCACCATTCAAGCACAACAATTTTTCTCTTGCTTTGTATGTGAAAATTATAGGTTGAAGAAGGATTGAAGATCTTAAAGATCAAGTTTTCATTATTGCATAAGTTGTCATCATTGTTTTCAAGCTACAAAATATGAGATTCAAAATTTATTTCCAGCCTTCTAAAGGTGGAACCTATGAAAAATAGAAGCTAAGATCCCACCTCAGATGACTATAAAAAGGATTTTTAGAAGCCCTAACCCATACCCATTCACCTTAGGGAAATTTTTTCCTTTATCAGAGCTCAAATTCTAGTTTTGGTGATTGGTACATGTGTCCTTACCCTTCTCAGATCTACCTGCAAACTGTGGTTTCCATTTCTATGTATTCATGAATTTGTATTTTATGTTTTATTTCTTATAGTTCATTTAGTTTAAGCATTACATGCCATTTCAATTTAGTTTTAGATCTAGCTTACTTTCTTCAGGACTGAGATCCAGGACTTGTTGACTCACTTTCAAGGTTGAAAGTCAATATATATACCATGAGATCTCTTTCCTAATGAATTTTCCTAGGTAGAGGGATAAATAGACAAAATATCCCTTTTTCATTAAGAAACCCCTTTCCCAACATTTCATTTTGGTGAACCTAACATTGTACATCATACCTTTTCTGATTTGGGGATATTTGAAACCCTAGATCTAGCTTTTGCACCATCTTGTTTCATATTGCATTTAGGGCTACATACTGCATGTTTGCATCATTTAAACTTATAAAAACCTAAAAATATTGCATACATTTTGCATAATAGCTTGCATTAAAGTGTGTTTTAGTAATTTATATTAGCATTTCATTCAAAATTATACTAAAAAAAGTTGTCATTTTGTTCATACATTACCATAAAATTGCATTTACATTTTCATCATATTTCTATAAAAACTATCACTAACGAATTTGTTTGTTATTAGGAGTAGTGAGCTTAAATATCTAGTTAAATACTCAAAATGAAAAAATTTAGACCCCTCTCCTAGGACTCATTCACCCTAGGGAGAAGGGTATGTGTAGGATAATCATGGAAAAAGCAGGACCTTAAGTGGCAAAAAATTCAGTAAAATCAGAGTTAGGAAACTTGAAGTAAAAAATTGAATAAGTTATCTATATTATTTCAAAAATATGTAACAATAAAATCTATAGCAAATTGAATGTAGTTTCTAAACGACTAGGTTTATTTTATTTTTTAAATCTATTTGGTGAAAATTTGAAATTTCAATATAGTAGTACTTATATTTCGGGGAAAAAATAAGAAGTAGGTGTCTGTCTAACCACCCTAACCACAATAAAATGAAATTTTTTTTATAAGATTTTAGATATAAGTAGACTCATGTCTAGATGTGATGCATATTTTTTGTAATTTTTTTCCAAGTAAATAATTAATTATGATTTTTTTATTATAACTTTTAAAAACTATAAAAACATGTTTGTCTAACCACCTTAACTTAGTCAAAACTTCATGAAATTCAATTTTTCTTTTTTTTAATCCTATAGTACGCAAAGCATAGAATGTGACACATGTTTCAGATTCAAAAAATGTGATATAGTTTGAAAGCTATAAATGTTTTTCAATCAACCTATGAACCAAGACTTTAGTTGTAATTCAGATAGAAAATAAATAATAGTTATTTATTATATTCAAATTAAAGCATAATTTATATTGGTGGTAAGCTAAGAATCTCTTTTAAAAACCCTTTTGGTTTCATCAATTTTGGGTAAAAAAAATTCATCAGCCACATACCCTACACATACCCATCATATCGCCACTTTTTGGCCCATCATGATCCTGCACATACCCAAAACTTGTCCTGGTATAGGCTCTTTTCCAAATTTTTCAATATTTTTTTGTCTAAATTACTTTATCAAAATATTTCAATATGTAGATCATTGTTTTAGTTTCAAAAAATTCTTAATTCAGTAGTTGTTTACATCTAGTTTAATTGGTGAAATACCGTGCATTTTTTGAAATTAAAATAGATATCCAAAAGTATTCATTTTTAGGTTCTACATCTAAAATCAGTCAATTATCATACTTTATATCTAAAAGTAGAAATATCTTGTTTAATACTTTTATTGAGTTTCCTACTTTTAGATCCTTACTGTCTTTATTCAGTTCTTTTTGTCTATTTTGGGTAAACTTCTAGTTTGTTGAAACTTGTATGAGTATCACAACCTAGTGTGCTACTACCAATACTTCAATGAGATATAGTTTGAGACTCATCGAATCTTGTGTTAGTACATTAGCTATAGATCTTGGGTTTTCCAACTATTTCACTGATAGTGTTAACACTAGTCAAACCATCTTGGACTCCATACTTGATGTTTTTGAAAGAGGAAAAAATTGGGTTTTATAGGGACCCAAAACCATAAAGTTTACAGAATAAAGAAAGATTCAAAAGAGACATCATAGTCAGAAAGGCTATAAAAATAATAGCAGTAAACACCCACAGCCAAAAAAAAGGCTAGCGAAGGCCACCAAACCAAAAAACTAGACAGAAAGCCAACAACATCTAAATTTAAGTTTTTAAAAGATCAACAGTCTCAGCTTCCAGCTCATTCATGTCTTGAAATCCCCTCTTTAAGATATGAATCATTTTTGTTGTGGGAGGCACTTTCCTTTTAAGATTGGCCTAGGTCCTTTTAGAAATACCTTGGTCCTCATTCTTTCTTTCCTTTTTCTCTTCCAAATCAATGACCAACAAACCCTATTGTGTTTTTTCCAACTTTTCAGACATAACATTGATAAGAATGGCATTGTGCCTAGCCATTTTATGATTTTGTTCCACAACTGTTTTCAAATTATTTTTTATTTTAACCATTTCCTCTTCCATAGACTTGTATTTCTCCTCAATACCACCTCCTTTCTTTCCAATACTTCTCTTATTCAATTTCCCTTCTTTGTTGCTGAGGGTGGCCAACTTCAACTCTAGCTCCTCCAACTTACTATACAAATCCATGTTTCTTTGATTGAGCTCATTAATTTCTTGATAGGCCAACTTCAAGACATTGAAGATGTCATTGATGTCATTTATAGTAGAGGTTAGAATGTCACCAGACTGAAACCAGTCTAATATGAGATTTACATCACCCGTGTTGGGGGGGCTAGGAAATTTAGTACCTTTGAATCTGAAGGAGGAAGGAGGGGAGGGCACGAAATTTCTAATGGATTTAGGATTCTCAACTTTGTCTTCTATGGAATCTATAGAATAGGAAACCATCATGGGATCCCTTAAGAATGGGATTCTTTAAAGGGGCAGAGTAGATAGGTAAGGACTTAGGGTTAGCTTTAGCAAACTGGGGTTTTTTAGACTGGGTTTTCTTATCTAACATCTCAGAGGATGGGTGGGTTTCAACAATTCTCTCCTTGTTTGGCTATATCTCAGAACCCCCACTATTAGTATCATAGTCCTCAGACTCTGAAGAGGCCACAAGTTTAGATAAAGCCGACATGTTTTGATAGTGTTTGTAAATTAACCTAATAAGACCAATATGAATAAATCTCCTGGGTTTTTCCTATCATCCTCAAGGCTATTACTCAACCAACATAACAAGTAGTGAGGCAAAGAAATTTGTACCTTATGGTGGAAGTGGTTAATAATGGTGAAACGATGCCCATACAATCTAGTAAATCTCTCGTCCAGGGTGATATACTCCATGATAAAACAAAGTGTGTTTCTCCATAGCACCTTGATAGTATCAATTTCAAAGTAGCTATTAGATATTTTAACTAGTTTTAATTTCTCCTTGTCCTTCTTATGAAATCTGATGACTCCATACTTGATGTTACATGTCATATGCCCACTAATTTTATTGAGGTTAAAAACATTGTTGCTCATGTCCTTTAAGAGAACATGCAGAAAATTGATAAATCCTTAGAGAAACTTCTAGACTATATGAGTATAGAATATACTATTGGTACTATCATTCCTATTATAGATAACATGAGGAGAATGCATGATAATGAACTGGGAATAGATATTATGTGTAGCCTAGCCCCCATTAATGATAATCATGTTCCTACAATAGCTAGTTGTGCTCAAAATTTGAGATACACTCAAAGTCAAGGAGGAAATAAAATTCCTCCCCTACAGCCCTAGCTTCCATTCCTACATATACCAATCTAATGGTTACCACAACTATGTAACCAACCAGCAATATCAATTTGACTTTGGGTATTTCAACTAGGAATCATTTTAGCTTTGTGAATTCAAACATCATATCTCAAAACCACCCACTTCTCACAAAATTGCAATTTAGTTTTCCACCCAACACATGTACACCTCCACCATATCCCCCTCAATCTCAAAACATAATCAATTATTTCTTCATAAACCAACTCTTGCAAAATGTCACATCCCTTCAAAAACAAATATCAACATTGAACCAAAACCAAACTAGAAAACCTTCACAATATGTCAAAAGAAATCCATTGTAATTGGAGATATTAAGAGAAAATATGTTACAAGACATTGAGATAACTAGATTTGATAAATATGGTGGTAAAGGAGATTCTAGAAACCATATGCCAAGACATATAGCCTTATGTAGTGACTTCTTTTTCTAAGATAAGCTGTTGTCTAAGATTTTTCTTAGGTCCTTAAAAGATACAACCTTAGCATGGTTTTTCTTAATACCACATAATTCAATTGTCATTTAATTAGCTTGTTGATGCCCTATTCAACCATTTCCAAGTGCCCATTGTTTTTGATAAAGGAAAAAACAAGTTTTGAATCATGGACCCAAAACCATTTACAACAGGTTTTGAAAGGACCCAAAACCTTCAGGTTTTAAGAGGACCCAAAACCCACACCAAGATGAACAAGCTGCCTGAAAGATAGGAACAAAAAAAACCAATAGAACCACAGGGAAACAACAAGGAAACACCCAGCCAAAATCTAGCGGGCAGCCCAAACAAGAATTAAGAAACTACAATAGTCTAACACTCATTGGTTTTGACAGGGCCAACAACCCACTACAAATCTAGAACAAAGCTCCAACAACAAAAGTTTCAAAGCCCCATAAACCACACTTTCTTCCTCTATAAGAAGGGTAACCACAAGTGTGTAAGGCAAAAAAAAGTGGCCTTTAAAGACCATCTGTTCTCTCCACCTCTGTAGGAGAGAAACCCAATCTCAACCATATTGTGGTGACTGCAACACCCCTTATCCTTGAGATAGAAATCCATAAAGATCAGCTTTCTTTTCAAGATCTCCACCTCAATAGAAGATGAAGGAAAGAAAATAGCATGTAGGCCAGACTCAGCTCCCTTGCAACCACAAAATAGGGCATAACCAACCCCCCAACAGTTCTTCTAGGTGTACTTAAAAGAATCCCACTCCACCTCCATAGGAGAGGATAGAGTGACCCAAAGATACACAATAGGAAACACATAGAACAACACCATGGACCCAAGAACCTCTCCTAGAAGATTAGAAAACAATTCGGGGTGCAGGGAGAGAAGAAAAAAAGTAAGACAACCATATTTCAAGCATAGATAAGACAAAAATTCAAACTTAGAATGCATAGGCCTGACCACCATCAAAAGCAAAAACTCAATCTTAGAATGCTCAGGAACAAGAAAACCCCAAGAGGAATAGGAGTTCCCACACAACAAAGTAGTAAAGAGAAGACCCAGCAAGAGAGTACACCAAGCAACCCTAACAGGCCAGCCAGAGAGTGGCCAAAAATCCTCACAAACTGCCAAACAAAAAACACCACCAAACAACAAAGAGGGGAAAAGAATGAACCAGAAAAAACCAAAAAAGAGAGCCCCCTAGAAAATAGGCACCGAACACACCATGGGAAGGAGTGAGGAATGACCAAGAAGAAGCAAGAAGAAGACCAAGCCAACATGAAGAGTCCTCAAGCCCTCCTGCTACATAGAGTAGGAGCAAATATTGGCCCGATATTTAAACACACTTCTTTAAAGAAGACACCACAAAGAACCCACCAAATAGACAACACCCACAAAAGATATAGGTAGGGAAACCTACACGCAATCCCCACCAAGCATCACATGTAGGAAGGAGAGCCAAGAATCCAAAGAAGATATCCAGCAGACACTCGTGAAACATAGCCACAAGACAAACACCCATAGGTAGCAGAGTCAGAAGCAATAGAAGGAGACTCCACCAAGGGAAGAGATGGATCCAAAACATCCTCTGCACCCTATAAGGCACAAGCTCTAGCCATAGTAGACTGACTCCAAAATGCAACCTCGAATGAGGCAGAAGCTCCAACCACCGCACTCCGACTCCACCAAACCAAGAGGCCTGAGAGAGTCTCAAAGACCTCCCCAGACACAAATGACCACACCATAGGAGGAAGAGAAACCAACACCAAACTGGAATCATTGGCATCATCATCAGAATCATCACCTCCTTTTTCTATAGATTTTGAATCCCCTCCCTCACTCCTATTCCCACCTAGTGCTCCCATCACTCCTAGTTTTCCAAGTGCACATTGTTGCTAAGATGTGCCTACCTGATTTGATGCAATGTAAACAAAATTTGGATTAAAATGTCACACATTTTATAGCATGTTATCAACTGCTTTACTCACAAATCAATATCAAACTTCCCAATACTTATCTTCAAAGAATGTTCATTGGAAACTTATAAATAAGTATCTAAGTTAAGCTTGGGATGATGAAATTTCCCTCCTTTACACACTAATGCATGGATCTCTATGATTATTAGGAATTTCTTAATCAATGCATAGGAAAAGCTACTTCAACTCATCTTGAGAAATCTAAAACTATGCCTCATAACAAATTTTCAACCATTCATGATATAAAACAAGGGATTTATATAGATAAATGCACCTCAACCAACAAACCAACAATATTGAACCTCAATTGGATACCATGAAAATAATAAAATCATACCGATATCAAGATAGGAATAAGCAATTCTCCCCATTACTCAATACGATCCATTCGATCATGTTGCAACTCTTGAGCAAGAACCTAATCAAATTACCTCCCATTAGAACTTTTTATACCACTAAGCCTTTACATCAAAACTATACCTCAAATGAATTTTTTAATTATCATTGACATGCTATAAATGATACGCAATGATGCCTACATCTTAAACATATAGTATAAGACCTCATTGATTCCAATCACATCTAGTTTGGTAGTGTTAATAATCAAGGAAATACATCCATCACCATAATAAGAATAGATGATGGTTTTACTTGCCCTATGATAGGTTTGATCACTCTTCTATTAAAATTTGTACCAAAATAATTAAATCTATCATTTTCCATTATCTTGGCATTAGATCAATTTCATGTGATGTTAGGGTATCCATGGATACAAGTGCTTGAAATTTCCATTTGATAACAATATTTTTATAATGCATGATAACGGATTTAATCCTTTGTTTTCCTAAGGGAACTTTATGTATTGGATTTTTTTTTCCTAAACTTGAAGAACCTATAAAACCTCATGAAGATTTATTTTTTCAAATTTTATCAAAATTTCAAAGTGAAGTGGATAGAAGATTTATTGTTTGCTAATATCCCCCCTAAAACTGAAAGACCCATAGTTGTTCCTCCAAATCCAAATGTTGTGGATGAACCTATCCTTGAACCAAAAGAAAAAAAATGTGATGTTATTCCACCACCTATATATCCAAAAAGAGACCAAGAGATGACAATACAATTCCCTTTGTGTCTCCTAAAATTAAACAAGTTTATAATCCTAAAGAGAAAGTGGGTTCAAAAACCTCAAAGGTCCCTTCCATTCCTCCCCTAAGGGAAGAAAAGAGACTAATGGTTGAGAAACCCTCTCCTATTCTATCAAAACTTGAAAACCATATGTACAAGAAGAAACAAAAATGCTAAAGAGTGTAGGTGAAAATATTGTGCTATTTCTTATAAAATAGAAGAAAAGAACAAAGAAACTCAAACAAATCATGATGATTCTCCACCTTTTCTGCAACATGAAACTTTTAGACCAAAAAAAAAAGAACATACAATGGAAATTCTCATTAGACCTCTTATTGTGATTAACTTGTATGATCACATTGATATTTTATAATTGGTGGAGAAGTTGATAATGAATTAAATTTATTTTTTTCAAATTCTATGAAGTTAGATGGATGCAATGATGATGATCCTCCTAAAAAGACTAGATCACCACATGTTTAACCTGGTGCTTGTCCTATTATGGAACTTTTCATGGCTCATTTTGCTAGTTATGTACATTCCATATATGATGGATAAGATTGGTATGTAGATGACATGCTATTAGTTGGTTCACAAGTGATATACTAGTTTTTTTGTTCTCTCTATGTTCTTTGTGATTGTGCATGTATACATTTTGATCTCCCTCATTGTGTTGATTGGTATGTCTTTGTGTTTCTAAGTTTTCATTTGATGACCCTTGTTAGTTTTTTGGTGCAAGGATACAAATAAATTCATGGTATTATTCTATTTGTATCTCCATTCTTCTATTTTCCATAGTTATTGTATTTTTTCTTTGTCTTGTGTTTTCCTTTTGGGAATGATGTAAAGTGTTGAGACATTTAGGTCTCCTCCATGTTGATCCAAAAGGATTGATTTCCTTCTATCTCTCTATGTATGATCCATCCTTTGTGCTAATTGTTCCACAAGTTATTTAGAGAATGAAGATGGTTCCATGCTCTATTATATCATTTTAGCGAAGATATGTGTTAACCCCCAATCCATGGATCCCTTATGTGTTTGAGATTTCACATGGGGAAATTTCATTTTTCATGATGCAACTTTATTTGGAAACATATGATTGGCATAGGGATTCCCAAACAAGCTCTCATGGCCCTATTATCAATTAGCATATCTCATTTCTACTTTAAAGTAATTGCTCATAGTATGGTGTTTAGCAATTCCTTTAAAGTGAGGGCATATATTGACATTATTTTGACATTGGAATTGGTGTTATTACATTGGCGTTATGTTTACATGGGCATTAGCATTCCCATTTTTCCATAAAAATATTGACCTTTTTCTTCATTTTTGTTCACAGAGGTTGGACTTAGTGTATCTTTAGCATAGCATTGATCATTTCATGGATCCTTATAAAAGCTATTAAGGAGTATAACTTCTGGTATGGTTGGTGATGGGAGAATTCTAGTCTTGGTGTGACTTTCCCATCTTCCACCCCCTTTTTATGAGTTCACACCTTATAGGCATAATTTTTCTTTCTAATTTTGTCATTGGGGCTCACCTAGTGTATACCAGATTACTCTATCCCTTATGAGCATATTTCATGGCCACCTAGCATAATATAACTTGCTTGCTAGTTGATCCATCTATTTCATAAGTGATTTTACATCCTTGTGAGCATATTTGATGGATGTGGCATACCACATCTCGCGAGTCCATCATTTTTTGCATTATCTTTAACATTGTATGCTTGTGTATCTTGTATTTCTACATGTATCTTACACATCTTGTGTGTCCCTTTCTCCTTTTGTTGGTTTGTCATTGGATATTTAATCTTTGGGGCTTGATAATCCTCCTTGATCTTTTTCATCCTATATTTCTAACATTTGTACATTTTGACCTCTCTTTATGCATATTTGTCTATTTTAGTGTGAGTCTAAGCATAAGTTCATAGTATCACTAAAGTGGGGGCTAAATGTAGCATAGGAAACTTTATACCCTTTACAATTTCACACTATTTTTGGGTCCCTTAATTTATTGGAATTATTTAAGCATCTAATTTTCCAAATTATACATTTTGAACCCTTATTTATCCCATTTTCTAAAAGGAAAACCAACATTTAATCAATATTTTTAATATATTAATCACATTGGAGAATAAGTGTCCTATACTTTTATACCAAGACACGTTCACCCCCCATTAAGTCTTATGACCCATTTTAAAATATGTTTTTGGTGGTATTTTAATGATTGAAATTCAATATGCAATTTTCAACTTTTAGAATCTAATTTTTAGGAAATTAGATAAACACCTATAAATTCAAAGGATTTTTATCAATATAAAATCTAGCACTTAATAAGAAATTTTGGAGAAGAAAATATTATTGTCAAGAGCATTCAAGACTATATTTATCATTCATTTGTTGCAACAATCAAGATCATATCATCATGTTCAAGATTATATGTGTTCATGTCATCTTGTGAAGGCTACTATGCATTGTTGATCCTAAAGCATCCAAGCATTTTCATGTGTCCAAATTTATCAAGCAACACAAGATCAAGTTCCTTGGAGTAACACATTCAATCTTCTAAGGGAAGCCATTGAAGGTTTGGTGAGTTGTAGCAAGAAAGTGTTCATTCATAATTTCATTCTCTATTGTCATCATCTTTCTATCAAGGTTTAATTACCAAACAAGGGGATTGACTAAGGAAAATCCCATTCAAAAAAAAAAATTCCCTCTCTTTGTTTGTGCACATTACAGGTTGAAGAAGGATTGAACATCTTAAAGATAAATTTTTCATTATTACATAAGTTGTCATCATTGTTATCAAGCTATGGAAAATTTGATTCAAATTTTATTCTCAGCCTTCTGACAATGGCATGTATGCAAAAAAAATGATAAGATCCTACCTTAGAGGATTAAAAAATAAAATTAGAAGCCCTAACCATGACCCATTTACCCTAGGGTGAACCTATCCTTAAATATAGGTACAATTCTACTTTTGGTGACTAGTACATGTGTCCTTACTATTCTTAGATCTACCTGTAAACTATGGTTTTAATTTCTATACTTTCAATATTTTTTGTTTCATGTTCATGTCTTATAGCTCATTTAGTTTAAGCATTTCATATCATTTCAATTTGGTTTCATATCTATCCTATTACCTTAAGGAGTGACATCTAGTTCTGATTGACTCACCTTCAAGGTTGAAAGTCAATATTTACACCTTGTGATATATTTCCTAATGAAATTCCTTGGGAAGAGGGATAAATAGAGAAAATATCCCTTATTCATTATGGAACTTTCCCAACATTTCAATAACCCATGATTATTTTGGCATATATTTGTAAACCCACATCATATTTCATTTGGTCAAGACATTATTATGTGTAAACCATTAATTAATTTGAAACAATTTCTTTTTAGGAAATATGGTTAAAAACCTCATCTATATTTATCTTACTAAAGAATTTTTTGGGTGAAACCCTATAGTGCAAAAAATTATATATACCCTTCACAATTTCACACTTTATTTGGGTCCCTTAATTTATTGGACTTAATTAATTTTCTAATTCACCAAATTGTGCACTCCAAAGCCTTATTATTCCTATTTTATGAAAGGGAAACCACCATTTAATTAATGCAATTAATATTTTAATCACATTAGAGAATAAGTTTCGTAGACTTATAGGTCGGGCCCATTCTCCCAAGGATGAATGGGTTCCCTTCAAGTCCTAGGACCTATTTTCAAATATCTTTTTTGGCATTCTTTTAATGATTCAAATTTCATATGCAATTGTCATATTTTAGAATCTAATTCTTGGGAAATTAGATAAATACTTATAAATACATAGTATTTTTATCAATTCTAATCCAAGGATCAATTACAAGACGTAAAATGAGAAAATATTATTCTCAAGAGAATTCAAGAGTAGATTTATCATTCATTTATCGTAGCATTCAAGATCCTATCATCATGTTCAAGGTTATGTGTGTCAATTTCATCTTATGAAGGCTAATATGTATTGTTGATCGTAAAATAATCAAATAATTTTCAAGTGTCGAAATCTATCAAGGAAATCAAGATCAAGTCCTTGGAGTGAGGTGTTTTACATCAATCTTTTAAGGGAAGCCATTGAATTTTTCGTGAGTTGTAGCAAGCAAGTGTCCATTCATCACATCCTTCTTCATTGTCGTTGTTTTTATTTCAAGGTTTAATTACCAAACATGGGGTTTGACTAAGGAAAAACCCCATTAAAACAAATAGGATTCCCTCTTTGTATGTGCAAATTATTGGTTGAAGAAGGATTGAGGATCTTGAAGAGAAATTTTATAATCTTTCATTTTTTGCATTCATTGTTGTCAATTCATGGAAACTCATATTCAATATTTATTCCTATATTTACAACAATTGAACCTTTAGAAAATAGAAGCTAAAATCGTGCCTTAGAGGACTACAAAAAAGAATTCAAGACCCCTAACCAAGACCTATTCACCCTAAGCTGAACTTGTCCTTCAACAAAGCTCAAAACCTACTTTTGGTGATTGGTACATGTGTCCTTATCCTTCTAATATTCTTGCAAACTATTTTTTCCATTTCTATACTTTCAATAATTTTCTCTCATGTTCTAGGTATTATAGCTTGTTTAGTTTAAGCATTGCATATCATTTCAATTTAATTTCAAATCTATCCTATTGTCTTAAGGACTAAGGTTGAGGTTTCATTATTTCATCTATGAGGTTGAAACTCAATCACTACTCCTTGTGATATATTTCCTAATTAAATACCTTTGTGGAGAGGGATAAATAGAGAAAATACCCCCTTATTCATTAAGCAACCCTTTCTGCCAACATTGCATTTTTGTAAACCAGACATTGTACATCATACCTTTTCTAATTTGGAGATCATTTAAAACATAGATATAGGTTTGTCATTGCATATAGGGTTACATATTCCATGTTGGAATTATCTAAAGTCAAAAAAATATAAAAATATTACATACTTTTTGCATAGTAGCTTACATTAAAGTGTGTTTAAGTCATTTAGATCAACATTTCATTGAAAATTGCATTCAAAAAAGTTTTCATTTTGTTTATACATTGTCATTTAAATTGTATTTTCATTTTCATCATATTTATAGAAAAACTATAACTAAAGAATTTAATTTTCTATTAGGAACAATGATCTTAAATATTAGGTTAAAAACTCATATTTACATTTTTCAGACCCCTATCCTAGGATTCATTTTCCCTAGGGAGAAATTCTCTTGTTACAAGTGCTTTTCTAAATGTTTTCACACTATTTCATCTCTATTTTCTTAGTCTATTTCATCTTGTAAATCTTTGTTTTAGTTTTACAAATTGCATATTTAGTAGGTGTTGGCATCTTGTTCAATTGGTTAAAGATAATGCATTATTTAAAATTAAAATTAGCATTTAAAAATAATCACTTTTAGGTCTTTGCATCTAAAATCAGTCAATTATCATATTTTTGATCTGAAATTTACATTAAATATCTATTCATTTTATACTCAAACAAAAGTATCATCATCGACTTGTGTTTTGGTAAAATATGGGTGTCTTTAATATCTTTGGTTGATGTTTCAATTTGTGTATTTGGTAAAGATCTCAATGCAATTGAAAGAATTCATGAACCCTAACCTCCTAATGAATGTCCTTTCAAAATAGACATCTTAGGCCAAGATGGAGATAGCATGCAAGAATTCATACAACATTCCTTGTGTAGCCTTGAGAACAACACGTCCTTCTATGCCTCCATGAAATAACCAACACCTCCTATCATCCCACCACTTGATGTTCAACCTTTTGCATCCCAAAATTAAATCATAAAGCAAGCCTCAACCATCAAACATGGATGAAATCATTCAAAATAACAACATTGATATTATTTTGTCCTATTCTCATAAATTTATTGACACACCCATCAACATAGAAGAGAGCTATGGTCAAGGATTTAGAATCTTAAGTAAGCAAGGATGTGACATAACAAATGAGTATAATATCAATAAATTTTTAGAACAACAACCATTAGAAGATGCAAAGTGATTAGGATATCAAGATCCTCATCTTCCATATGAACCAATTTCCTAATCAAGTAATAAACTAAATCCCTATGAACTTAAGAAGCTACCATTTTTACATACTATAACTGAGATTGAATAAAAAATGGATAAAATTATCCATCTAGAATTTATTACATTACAACATATTCAAGAAAATATAAAAGAAAAACATAAAAACATGTATTAGTATGTATTTTATAGAAATTTTGGGCATCTTACTGATGAGTATAGTGCTTTAAGAAGCTAATAGATGAAAATAGTATTATCCATATAATTTGATAGCATGAACACACTTTTCTCCTTTCCATGTGATATTTGTAGAATCATAGCATACACACTATTACATGTATTGCACTTTATGTAACTCATTTTTCTATATTATAAGAAGCATCATATCATCTCTTATCTCAACTCATCCTTATCCTACATCTTTGGGGGGCAAGGGGTTTGATTGTCTTCTCCTAGTATGGCACTTTTTATTGCTCCTTTGGTTAGTTATCCAACTTCTATATATGATGAAAAAAATTGGAATGCATATGACCTACTATAGGTTGGCTCACATGTGACATACTAGTATTTTTTTTATGTCATTTTTTATTGCATGTATGTATTGTGATCCCTTGTATTGAGTTGATTAGTGTGCCTTTATGTTTGTGAGTTTTCTTTCAATGACTCTTGTTACTCTACTGGTGCAAGGATACAAATTAAACAAAATATTTTGTGATATTCTTATATTGTATCTACATTCTTCTATCAATTGTAAATATTTTATTTTGTATTTCTTTCTCCTTTTTGGGATGATGCAAAGTGTTGGGACATTTGGGTCTCTTCCAAAATGGCCCAAAAGTCTTTTTTTTCTTAATTCTATCAATGTTTCATTCTTCCTTTCTATTCATTTTTCCACAAGGTATTTGGGGAATAATCATGGTTCCAAGCTCTATTATATCACTTCAATGAAGAAATGTGTAGAACCCGAATCTGTGAATCCCTTATGTGTTATCTTTTGATTGCATGTGGGGGAACCCTACTTTTTTATGATGCAACTTTATTTGGAAATATATGATTGACATACGACTTTCAAAATAAGATCTCATGGATCTCTTATCAATTGGTATATATAATTTCTAGTTTAAATTAATTCCTCAAAGTATGGTGTTTAGCAATTCCTTTAAAGTGGGGGAATACATTGGCATTATTTTTACATTGAAATTGGATTTCTTATTTTTTCATGAACATATTGAAATCTTTTATTCACTTGTATTCACAGAGGGTAGGGCTATGTGCAAGATCATCATGGAAAAAATAGGCCCTTAAGTGGCAATGAAAATTCAGAAAAATCAGAGATAGGCAACTTGACGTAAAAAATTCAATAAGTTATCTATATTATTTCAAAAATATGTAAGAATAGAATCTATAGCAAATTGAATTTAGTTTCTAAACTACTAGGTTTATTTAGAAAAATAAAATCTACTTGGTGAAAATTTGAAATTTCAATGCAGTAGCGCTTAAATTTTAGGGAAAAAATAATAAGTAGGTGTCTATCTAACCACCCTAACCACAATAAAATGATAATATTTTTTATAATATTTTAGATATAAGTAGAGGACTCCTGTCCCAATGTGATGCATGTTTTTTCATAATTTTTTTCCAAGTAAATAATTAATTATGATTTTTTTATTACAACTTTTAAATGATGGGGATGTCTCTTTTAACCCTGGTAACCCTAGGTTTGGTGTTAGCCTCATGCGAAGTTCTCCATTCCCAATATGTCTATATTCCTCTCTTCCTAAAGTTATTTTGGAGAACCTAGCTTCTGATCAGGAGGATATTTTGACAAACCATGCCATGATTTGTCAATTCACAACGATCTGGCTAAAACTTTGTGATTTGCATGCTTGGGTCACGGAGAACTGGCAAGAGTATATGGGGGGATATAAGCATTTACCCATGTGCAAAAGGGTTCTTTATTCTAGAATTTTATTCTTAGAAACATAAGGAGCTAGTAATGGAGAGTGGCCCTTGGATTTTCCAAGGTAATTTTCTATGCATGAAACCCTAGTTTTTGAAGTTTGACCCATGAACACAAATTTTCAACTCAGCATATTTGTGGGTTAGGATGCCTTACCATTCAATTTTGGGAACTTGATTGTTTGAGGGCCATCAAAAATGTCCTAGGAATTTATCACTGCATTGCAGAGGAAACAATTAGCTACCAAAATTCCACATGTGCTCATATTTGCATCAAAATGGATTTGGAAAAGACCCTCCCTACTAAGATGCTTACGAAGGTAGGTAGCAAAATTTGGAGGAAGCCTCTTGACTATGAAAAAAATGCTTTTAGATGCAGGTGTTGCTTTGAAATGGATCATTCCACTTCCCATTTTCAGAAGCAGCATGCCCTTGGGAACCAAGCTTTGAGAAAGCCTTCGTGGTGGGTTGGTGTTGAATTGCAACATTATGTTGTTCCTCCCTCTTCTCCCAAAGCTCTAACAGAGTCTCAAGCCTCTCCAAAGGGCATCCATAATTCTTATTCTTTTGTGGTCCAACCTCAGGATGTAGCTCCCATAAATGGGAAGCAAGGTGTCGATGATAGTGTTTCTTCAACAATATTTGATCATTCCTCGTCATCTTCAGGCCCTCTTAATACTATTGGTTTAAATTCCATGGGATTTGATTAGTCTGATCAAACACCTTTTGGGGAGGTGATCAGAAAGGTACCCTTAGTAGAGGTGGATCAATACATGATGGCATCACCTTGTTGTGAGAAGGAATGGATAATGTAAAAAGGAGGAAATTTGTCCTAAACAAGAATAATATGTTGCTTAGATCAGCCCCAAAAAGAGGAAATGCCTCTGAGGTGGCTCTTTGATGGCTAGGTTGTATTTTGGGTTTGGGCACGAGGGCTGTGACTTATAGGTACATAATTTTTGTAATGATTTTACCCATTTCCATAGCTTGTTATGAGTTCACACCTTGGATAGCTAGTGTGTGTTTCTCATGTTACTTTTGGGGCTCACCTAGTGTGTATTAGATTACACTACCCCTTGAGAGTGTATTTCATGGCCTCGTAGCATAACACAACTTGATTTCTAGTAGAACCATGTGTCTTATAAGTGATTTTACATCCTTTTGAGCATATTTGATAGATGTGGAATAATGAAACTTGCTAGTCAATCCCTTTTGCATTAGCTTTAACATTACATGGTTGTGTATCTTGTTCTACTACAAGTATCCTACAAATATTGTTTTTTCCTTTGTCCTTATGTTGGTTTACCATAAAATCATTAATCTTGGGGGCTTGATCATCCTCCTTGATCCTTTCCAACCTATCTTTCTAACATTTATGCACTTGTACCTCTCTTGATTCATATTTTTCTACTTTAGTTTGAGTTTGAGCATAAGTTCATACTCTCATGAAAGTGGGGGTTAATTTTAGTCTAGGAGATTGTATACCCTTTACAGTTTTACACTTTGTTTGGGTCTCTTAATTTATTTGAATTTATTTAGCTTTTAATTTTTCAAACTATGCATTCCAAAGCCATTTTTTGACTATATTTTAAAAGGGAAATGAACATTTTCTAAAATTAATGAAATTAATATTTCAATCACATTGGAAAAAGAGTGTCCTAGACTTATAGGCTAAGACCCATTCACCCAATAGTGAACGAGTCTCCTTCAAGTCCTAGGACTGATTTTTAGATATGTTTTTGGCGGTCTTTTAATAATTCAAATTTTATATGTAATTTCCAGCTCTTCTAAAATCTATTTTTTGGGAAATTAGATAAAGACCTATAAATACATAGAATTTTTATAAATTCAAATCTAAGGATCAATAACAAGACTTCATATGAGAAAACAAGTTTGTCAAGAGCATTCAAGAGCATATTTTTTTGTCATTTCTTGTAACATTCAAGATCCTATCAACATGTTCAATCTTATGTGTGTTCATGTCATCATGTGAAGGCTAATATGCATAACTGATCCTAAAAGAATCCAAGAATTTTCTAGTGTCCAAATCCATCAATCAAAGCAAGATCAACTCCTTGGAGTGATATTTTTTATTTTATCCCTCTAAGGGAAGCCATTGAAGGTATGGTGAGTTGTAGAAAGCAAGTTAAATTTGTTCATTATTTCCTTCTCCATTGTCATTATTCTTCTATCAAGGTTTAATAACCAATCATGGGGTTTGACTAATGCAAATTCACTTTCAAATAAAACAAAATTTCCCCTTTTGTATGTGTAGATTAAATAGGTGGAAGAAGGAATTAAGATCTTGAAGAGAAATTTTGCAATCTTGTATTTGTTGCATTCATTGTTGTTAAGACACAAAAAATTAGATTTGAAATTTATTCCAAGCTTTTCGTCAGTCAAGCCTAAGCAAAAATAAAATAAAATTCTATCTTAGAGGACTACAAAAAGAATTTTCAGGACCCCTAACTAGGACCCATTCACCCTAGGGTGAGTCTGTCCTTCATTAGTGCTCAAAACCTACTTTTGGTTGCTGGTACATGTGTCCTTAACCTTCTCAAATCTATTTGCAATCTATGTTTTTTTATTTCTATTTGCAATCTATTTGCAATCTCTGTTTTTTTATTTCTATACTTATTATAATTTTCATTTCTTTTTCTAGGTCTTAAAGTTCATTTGGGTATGTGTAGGATCATCATGGAAAAAATAGGCCCTTAAGTGGCCAAAAATTAAAAAAAATCAAAGTTAGGAAACTTGACATAAAAATTTGAATAAGTTATCTATAGTATTTCAAAAAGAAGTAAGAATGGAATCTATATAAAAATGAATGTATTTTTTAAACTACTAAGTTTTTTTATTTTTTTAAACAATCTATTTGGTGAAAATTTGAAATTTCAATGCAGTAGTAGTTAAATTTTAGGGAAAAAATAAGAAGTAGGTGTCTGTCTGACCACCCTAACCATAATAAAATGATAATTTTTATTATAAGATTTTAGACATAAGTATAGGACTCATGTCCGGATGTGATGCATATTTTTTTATAATTTTTTTCCTAGTAAATAATTAATTATGATTTTTTTTTACTACAACTTCTAAATAATATAAAAACTCATATGTCTGACCACCTTAACTTGGTCAAAACTTCATGAAATTCAATTTTTCTTTTTTTAATCCTATAGTATGTGAAGCATAGAATGTGATTCATGTTTTGGATTCAAAAAAAGTGATATAGTTTGAAAGCTATAGATGTTTTTCAATCATCCTATCAATCAACACTTTAGTCATAATTTAAATAGAAAATGAAAAATAATTATTGATTAAATTCAAAGTAAAGCATAATTTATATTGGTGGAAAGTTGAGAATATCCTTTAAAAAAACTTTTCATTTCATAAATTTTTGGTAAAAATAAAGTTGTCAGTGACATACCCTACAAATACCCATCATATTGCCACTTTTTGGCTCGTCATGATCCTGCACATACCCATTTAGTTTAAGTATTGCATATCATTTCAATTTGGTTTTAGATCTATCCTATTATCTTAGGGACTGAGGTCCATGTCTAGTTGGATAACCTTTGAGGTTGAAAGTAAATATCTACTCCTTGTGGGCACATCTTCAACCATGAATAAATATGGATAAAAAACGTTGAACACCACTCTATCACAATGAACTCTCTTTTATTCAAATTTTCTCAAAATCACTTGGAAATCAAGTAAACTAACTTCATTGGCAACATGAATAATATATCTACAACACATTTGCATCATCTCCAACATGTGACACTTTCCAACTACAACAATATTTTCCCCAAACACAAGCTAGACCAATGACGTTTGCAAACACACTAGAGTAATACATCAATGAAAACACCATCGACATTGTGTTGACATAAATACTAACAAATTCAATGGTAAAGGTTTAAATCATCAATACCAACAACATTCCAAAATTTTCTTCATACAAGGTGTTGACATCAATGAAAACACCCAAGTATCTCACGAAAACCTCAAGCTTCCAACATCTCCAAACTTCCAACAATATCCACCTTTAACATTTATGGAAACACTTGTTCTAAAAGCCATCAACAACAAAGGAAACCAACAAAAATAATACAATAAGCAGCACTCCCCCTTTTAGGGACAACTCTTACACTTCATCTTATCTCTTCATAGACTTCTTTTCCTACAACACCTACTTTCTAGATCACTCTCTTCCTTTTCTCTATAGACAATACTTTTCGATAATCTCTCCCCTATGTTCTCTAGACCATATTCAATTTTGAACTATCTCTCTATGTTACATGTTGTATAGCTTCTCTCTTCCCATTTGACATCAATGAAAAAGGGATATAAACTCAACCAACTCTCTTGCTCTCCCCCTTGGACAATATTCAAAGGAAACACCTTCAAACACAACTTGCAATACCAATAAGCATCTACACTCATTATTTTGCACACGCTTTTTGCAAACTCCCACTTAGGAGCACACAATATGCTCCATTTAATTGCACAAACAAAAATCCTCTACTACCTTCTCCCACTGAGAGGTAGCCTTCAACATCAATGTAGGACCAATAATGTATCTTGAAATACATATAGGATTGATGCACATTCTTATGCATCTAGTTGAAAGGAGGGGAAATAGCCCCTAAGTTCTCTCAAAGATACTCGAAAGCATCTTTTAGAAAAGCCTTTGTGAAAATGTTAGCAACCTAATCCTTAGTAAGCACATACTCCAACTTCACCTCATTCTCTACAATATTCTCTCTCAAGAAGTGATATCAGATTGAGATATGTCTTATTCTTGAATGCATTAATATAATCTTTGAAATAGTGATTACACTTGTATTGTCACACATGATAGGTATATGTTCATCATATGAAACCCTAATATCCTTTAATTTTTGCTTCATCCACAACACCTATGTATAACACGATGTTCTTGCAATATTTTCTACTTCCATAGTAGATAATGAAATTGAATTTTTCTTCTTACTTTCTCAGGAAAACAATCTACTTCTAAGAATTAAAGCACCACCACTTTGTACCTTTCCAATTGTTACTCTTAAAATCTTACATAGTTTCTCCAAATATCCTTATGGGAAATTTAGTGAATGGGGGACCTACTTGCGTTCCACTGAATAACCTTTAGTATTTTTAAAGAAGTTGTCTCTTCCTTTGACTTTGGGGAAAACTAGAAATAAATGTAGACAAAAAGCATAATTATAGCAATTCTCCAACACTTTTATAATTTAAAAAATCTAACAGGTTCCTAATTATGAGAAAGTGAATATAGAATTCCATAGAACCTTCATTATTGAAAGGAGAATGAGAGACTAAGGCATATGTGGGCACAAACAAGGCATTCAAATCCCCCATAAGAAGCACCCATTAAGAATCAATAGAAATATGTAACCCCAACTCGAATAAGATGTTTTGGATCCTTAAAAAACTATTATGCTTGATAGCATAATATGAAAACTAACATAACCTCTACAAAAAAATGAAAGAGTATATAGCATGATTCAATTTCTAATAGTTTAAGTTATAAAAAATAAATTCTAGTATCTAAGAATCAATTATCAAGACTATATATGAAATAAAGTGACATAAACATTCAACGCACATGAAATAGAGTAAAATGTAAAACAAAGGTGGCATTTGTACAGTCTAATACAAATTTTTGTCTTCGATTTTTTGATATTGTACAATAATAAAAATAATAAGGTCAAATAAAAAATCCAAATAGTTGTCTTAACATTGATTACAAAAGAGAATTCAAAGCTCTGTAAGAAATCCTCTACACCCTATTACTGCTACTACTACTATTACTACTTCTACTGATCTTGTCTTTTTTTGAGGCTATTGGAAATTTCCTTGTATAAGGAAAGTGAAGCATACAAGCACCAAGAGGGTATGTGTAGGATCATGATGGGCCAAAAAGTGGCGATATGATGGGTATGTGGCTAACAACCTTTTCTTACCCAAAATTGATTAAACGAAAAGGGTTTTTAAAGGAGATTCTCATCTTTCCACCAATATAAATTATGCTTTACTTTGGATTTAATAAATAATTATTGTTCATTTTCTATTTGAATTACAACTAAATTCTTGATTGATAGGCTAATTGAAAAACATCTATAGCTTTCAAATGGTATCACATTTTTTCAATCTAAAATATGTGTCATATTCTATATTTCACATACTATAGGATTACAAATAAATAAATTGAATTTCATGAATTTTTGACCAAGGTAAGGTGGTCAGACATATGATTTTTTATATTTTTTAAAAGTTGTAATAAAAAATTCATAATTAATTATTTACTTGGAAAAAAATTATAAAAAATATGCATCACATTCAAGACATGAGACCTCTACTTATATTTAAAATATTATAACAAAAATATTAGGGTATGTGGAGGATCATGATGGGCCAAAAAGTGGCAATATGATGGGTATGTGTAGGGTATGTGGCTAACAAATTCTTTTTTTACCCAAAATTGATGAAATGAAAAGGGTTTTTAAAGGATATTATAATCTTTCCACCAATATAAATTATGATTTAATTTGAGTTTAATAAATAATTATTATTCATTTTCTATTTGAATTATGACTAAAGTCCTAATTGATAGGCTAATTGAAAAACATCTATAGTTTTCAAAAGGTATCACATTGTTTGAATCCAGAACATTCATCACATTCTATGCTTTGCATACTATAGGATTAAAAAAAAAATTCATGAAGTTTTGACCAAGTTAAGGTGGTCAAACATATGAGTTTTTGTGTTTTTTAAAAGTTATAATAAAAAATCCTAATTAATTATGTACTTGGAAAAAAATTACAAAAAAATATACATCACATCAAGACATGAGTCCTCTATTTATATCAAAAATCTTATAAGAAAATAATATCATTTTATTTTGGTTAGGGTGGTTAGACAAACACTTCATATTTTTTCCTTGAAATTTAAGTACTACTACATTGAAATTTAAAATTTTCACCAAATAGATTTAAAAAATAAAATAAACCTAGTAGTTTAGAAACTACATTCAATTTTCTATAGATTCTATTCATACGTATTTTTGAAATAATATAGATAACTTTTTCAAATTTTAATGTCAAGTTGCCTAACTATGATTTTTCTGAATTTTTTGCCACTTAAGGGCCTGTTTTTTCCATGATGATCCTGCACATACCCATTATCATTCTATTGTGGTTAGGGTGGTTAGATAGACACCAACTTCTTATTTTTTCCTTGAAATTTAAGTACTACTGCATTGAAATTTTAGATTTTCACCAAATAGTTTAAAAAAAATAAACCTAGTGGTTTAGAAACTACATCCAATTTACTACAGATTCTATTCTTACATATTTTGAAATAATATAGATAACTTATTCAAATTTTTACGTCAAGTTGCCTAACTCTGATTTTTTTGAATTTTTTTGCCACTTAAGGGCCTTTTTTTTCCATGATGATCATGCACATACCCAAGAACTCTTTGCTATCAAAGATGAAACCCTAATAGATGTCACCACAAGATGATCAAAAATTCGATCAAAAAATTAGATCCAATCATGTTAATAAAAATCAAACTACTTCAATAATGGTGATGGGTGCAACAAATCAATAAACTAGATGGCACAAGAGCTTCATATAGATCTCCTTATAAAAATGAATATATTGTAGTGTCAAAAAATGTTGTTGCTTACATTTAAACACTTAATTTGGGAATTGTTAACACTAAAATGGACTTAAGGTCACCTTGATCTAGTGTTGTGATGGGTTTTACGCATCCATATTAGGTCTTGGGCCCTTTTTAAGCTAAATAAACCTAAAATTTCCTTGATTTAATGTTGTAAATTATACTCATTTACACCTTCACATTAAATTTAGGGCCCTTAGAATGATTTTTTCCTTAATCTAGTGTTTTAATGTGTTGTACACATTCACACTGGATTTAGGGCTCTTTTAAGTTAAATAGACCTAATTTTTCCTTAATTTGATCTTGTAAAGTATATTTATTTACACTTTCACATTGAATTTTGGACCCTCTTGCACTGATGACCTATATATCATCATTAATAGGCCCCTAATACCCTATATTATGCATCCCAAGGATTATTTCAACTGAAATCCTGTCAAGATCAACAAATAGACTTAAATTCTCAACTCCTTGACACACTTTCTCTCTTCAAAAAGGTCTTGTGGGACCCATATGCCACCTTGGGCATATGAGTCCCACCCATGTGGGACCCATACATTAGAGGTGGTGGATGAGCCCCATTTGGGGACTTTATGGGATTTTGAGTAGGAAAATAGGGTCTCAAATTCAAATTTCTTGAATGTCAGCTTGTGGGATCTAATAAATGGGATATTAGATGGATTGCCTATATAAATGAGATCAAAAATAATTGTTTCATTAAGCCTCCATGAAATCAAGTCAACCACTCAAGAGTTAAGAATTCCAAGACTTTACAAGATCATGAGGAGAACATTCAAGATAATTTCTAAGGCATTCAAGGATAGAATTCTTCACCAATTGTTGCATAAGTTCAAAATCCATCATCATGTCAAGGATATCAAGCATCAACCATGTTATTGAGCTAGTTTTGTAATGTTTCATTCAAGATCCAAGATAAAGCATTTTTCTACACTTATCTTAAGATCTAGATCTACATCCTTCATGGCCATTTTATGTTAGATTGCAGATTTACAATACATCATTTACAAGACATCATTCAAGGTATCATTGTTCAAATTTCATGTTCCATGTTTCATATTTCATATCCTTATTCCATTATCTCATCATTTGGTTTAATTACCTAAAAGGGGTTTGACCTTGAGGTAAACCCCTATTCACTAATAATCAACAAGTTTTTCTCCTCTTTACATGTGTTATTGTAGGTCTAGGTGTCTTGGAGCATGAAGGAACTTTGAAGATTAGGTTAGAAGGTTGAAGGAAGTTGTTAGAATTGTCTCATCACTTGCAAGGTCACGAAAAGACTTCTACGGGTCTAAAATCAGGGTTTTAGATCTGGAAACAAAGTGTGGCAAAGAGAGAAGAGATTGGAGAGTAGGATCAAACCTTAACCTTTCAAAAAAAGCACACTGGGACTGATATGCCAAAAGTGGCATATGAGTCCCACTACATGGATTTTTCCAAGTTTTTGGATTTCAGACACCCATTTGCTAGATTTCATTTTTTTCACAGAAACCTAGATCTGGGACTGGTATGCCTAGACTAGCGTATGAGTCCCAATAAGCCAAAATTTTAGGATTTTTAGTGTTTCAGAGCTCATTCCATTCTTCTACAGATTTACAAGTGAACATGTCTGATATATCACCTTTTTGTTCTAATTTACATGATTTTCTAGGTCATTTAGTCAAGTACTACATCATATTAGGGTTAAGAATTAGATCTTGCATTTCATTGATCTTTCCAAGCCCTATCTTGGTGGTGAACCCCTCTTGTAATAATAAATCAGACCCTAGGAAAACCTATTGCAAGATCTCTTTCTCCTTTGCATACTTAAGATTAAGATCTCTAGGGCATGCTTGAATGATATTAGGGGAAAAGTGTTGATGTATCTCCCAAACATAGAGGGACATTTTTAAATTAATCATATATGAGAGCTATAAATGTTCAATTAATTATGATTTGGTATACTATAGGTGATAACAATATCGTCAAAAAGGAAACTAGATCTCGAGGATGTGAAATAACAAAACACTTTACTATCAGACAACATCCATGAAGGTATTGCTCTGACGATGAATAAATGCTCCTGAAAAAAGATAGGAAATGTGGCACACTAGTGGGCACTCTTAAAAAAATAAGTGAGAAACCTATATGGAAAATCCCCACAAGGTAGCCACATGTCCTACATTGGATCCGAAAGGAAGTTGATGTTTTAAAAAGTTGTATAACCACTATATGGCACCATTCCACACCTTATCACCAAAATTAACTCATGACCATCAAAAGGATGCACTGATGTGACACACAAAAAAATGAAAACAAAAGCTGAAAAGATAAGAAAATTTTGGGTTGAAATAAAAAAGAAAACAAAAATAAACTTACTTAAGAGAAAAAAATTTCTCCACAGTTTCTAGTGACTCATAGGGGACCTTCACTTGTGGAGGCATGAACCTAGAGAAATGAAGCAGCATTAAAGAAAAAAGAAATCTATGACCCCTCAAAGTTCAAGGAATGTAGAATGAAAATACTCCTAGTCTATGTCAGAGGGTAGAGCCAATGCATGTGGCATCTCAAAAGCCTAATCCAAGATGATCCAGGCCAAGGGGAAAAGCACATTTTCAACCTCTTTGGATAGGTGACAAGCTTAACTTTTGGACTTTTGACTAGCCATATTGCCTGACCTATAAAGCCTCCTTGAGCTCCTCTTTAGTAAATATTACTCCATTAGGAAAAAATGGAGAGGGAAACCCAATTAGATCAAAGCCTTGAAATCCTTCCCATTTCGTCAACCTTCTTAGTTAGTACCAATAGATACCCTAGTTGCACATGATGAATTCATTTTTCTTCTTAGTAGCCACTCTTTAGTTTGATTTATCCTATTGCTCATTATAGTCTCCTTAGTCTCCTTATACAACCTGGTTATTAAATTACCCAACTTAGTAGAATGGGGGGTGGGTGTATTTAAGATTTGGTCGATTACTGGGTAAACCCTTGCATTTAAATCTTGTACATTAGCTATAAACCTCAAAGTTAGCTTCAAGGGCATCGTTGCCTTCTTAGGTGGCCTGGTTGCACTTGATGAATTCATTTGAATTCTTGGTAGCCGCTCTTCAGTTTGAAATCCTATTGCTCACTAAAGTCTCCTTAGTATCCTTATACAACTTGGTTATTAAATTACACAACTTAGTAAAATGGGGGGTGGGTGTATTTAAGATTTGGTCAATTATTGGGTAAACCTTTGCAATTAAATCTTGTGCATTAGCTATAAACCTTAGAGTTGGCTTCAATTCCATTGTTACAACTTAGATTCTTTCCCAATGGGAAGAAAAAAACCCTTGTACCACTAGAAGAATTTTAGATCTTCACACCATAGTCAATTCTTGCTGGAACTAAGATTCCTTAGCCATTATTTCATCCTTCAATTGATTGATCTCTATCTAGGTCCTTTGAAATTATTTTGTTTCTTGAGACCAGGTGCTAGCTAACTCTCCTTACATATTGTTCTTTTCATTTTTGAGTTTTTCACTTAGCTACTTAATTTGGCTCATAGCTTCAAACCATTTTCTTTGCATTTCTTGAAGTTGTTTCTAAAATTCTTCACATCTAATACCATGTTGGTCTGAAATGTCAGCAAAATGCTTTTACTTTTGTTGCCATTCCTCTGTAGTGTTTTGCATTTGGTATTTTAAATCTTTTGTTACCTTGTGCTAAGTCTTGACCTTGTGCATCATCTTTTCCAAGCCTAAAAACAAATTCTTTTCAGCTTGATTTGCTTGGAGTGATATAGTTACTTCTCTTTGCAAATCATGTGCCTACCTTAGGCGAGTAATCTCTATACCTTTTCCCTTTATCTTTTCCTAGTGGATATCAATTGTGGCCTTTACATTTACCATCTTTGCATCATGCTTCCTCAATTTCTTCTCTAGCTTCATGTAGTAAATGTATACCACCCTCTCCATGGATTTGGTGAGGCCTATGTTGTCACGAGGAAGCACTTCACTTAGGTTCATGCCCATAGTCTCAATCTCATTGTCCTTATACTACATATCTCCTTCTATTTTGGAGACTAGAGGCTTCATAGGAAAAATTATTAGGGACCTCCATTCTTCATCAAAACATGTCTCCAATTTTTAGGTCATTGGAGCCACAATGACCTTTTCCAATTGCTTTTGTTTCCTCTTCTTCCATTCCTATCTAGTCAATTAAATTTTGGTCTATAAATTCTATGAGGACTCAATTCTATTGTAGTAATGGGGATACCAAAAGGGAGACCATAAAGAGTGGTGTGAGGTGTGCTTCTGGCCACTTGGGGTTGGGGAGAGGAAAAGGGAAAAGATGTTAGTAAGAAGGGTGAGATGCCTCACAAATATTGTGTAGAGTGTGAAGTAATCATTGGGGTAAGGGGTGCAATGGTTGAAAATAGAGGCATAGGCCTATAAGTAGGAAAAGCTGGTGAAACGTGTAACATGGGTGGCTCTGAAAATAAAACCTAGGCCTTAGATAGAGTAATTAAAATTTTGATGACAACCATGGGGGAAGACAAATTTTCTACATGTGGGGCCTCAGCATTAGGATCATTAGTAAATATGGAAAGGGGCATGATGAGTAGGTCAGAATCAACTGATGGAGGTTTTTCCTTTGCAAATGGGGGGCCTATAGATACTAATGAAGCTGTGGAATAAAGAACAAAAAGCGCAAAACTTACTTGGACTGCAAGGTTTGAAGACATTTGTAAGGTGAAATTCACCTCTTTGTCTTCCTTGTCTGATGGTCGTTTTCTACCCAAGTCTTGGATTGTCCTTCTCTTTATAGAGGGTGCAATGGTTGCTCCAGACCCTTTGATTGCTAACCTCAACAAACCTTGGGCTCCTTGAACTATTGAAGACTTCCTCATGGATCATCGGGTTCATTTTTCTCTTGTTGAAATACTAGTGGAAGAGGAAACCTGCATATCCTTTTGTCGAGATAATTCCTTCTCTTTCCCCTTCTAGTTTAGGTTTCCCAAGTCAATTTGTCATAATCTTGGATATATTCTTGCTTGGGGTCCTATTGAGACCCTTCATTTAAATTGTACCCAACCTCTTTATCATAAATATCTTCAAAATCAATGTTGAGGGGATAGCTTTGTGTAAGGCTCCAATTTTTCTAATATATTTCTAATATCTCTAAAAGTTGGGTGATTTTATTTTGGACCACACCCCTTCTTCTTCAGTTGTTGTTGATGGACTTTTCCATTAGCATGCTTGGGTGGAATTCTACCATGATATGATAGAAACTAAGCGATCGAGGTTGCACAAATGTTATAGCATCCAAGTCGACATAGGCATCCTCGTTGCCTTTGACTGTATTTCACCTTTCTTCCCAATATGGTCATGGCTCATGTTGAAAATATAGGTTCCCTTCCATATTATACTTCCATTTATTGCAGATAAGCCTAAGGTTGAGATAGGCCAATTTTCTAGTTAATATATTTTGCTCTTCCCTCTTTACGAGCATCACTTTTCTCTTTCCAATAGTGAGAGGGATTTCATGAAGCTTTTTTTTTTAATTATTGGTTCCATAGTGATAATTTGAAATTGATAATTGTTGATATATTTCTAGGGCAAGTGTCTTGGCTATTGCAAGCCTTGGTAGTCGAAAAGGCTCTCCTATAAACCCATGGCCTAATGAAATTAAAATCCAAGCCCATGAAGTAGTCAAGTGGGGTCACGTGTTTCCTCATCCACTCTAGATCCTTAGGAGGAAACCTTTGCAAAGGATATTAGGATAAATCTTGAAGAATTGGGTTCAAAAAATATTTGGTAAATGTATAATAGTTAGATGTGCTTGAAAGCACATGGGTCCACACTGAAACTAGTTTGAACAACCTTGATCCTTTCCAAATACTATGAGACAATCCAAAATGGCCAAAGAACATAGGGTTCTAGTGCAGTATTAAATGTAGTAAGAAAGAGGAATACCTGAACTTAAAAGAATGGTTGTACTCCTTCACTTGATTAATCATCCTGTCTGCAATCATTTTGGCAAAGTCATATCAATATTTTCCCTTTTCCTTCTTGAGCTTAAAGGCCAGACCCATTAGATATTCATGGACCTCATCATCATGGTCCATGCCATATATTAAGGCTTGCATTAAAAACACATCCTAAATGTTTGAATTAAACAAAATAAATGCAAAGGGAAGTCAGGTTCTTCACTATCAAGTCCTCAACTTGTTTCATTCCTATAGAATGCTAGCTTATCTTTCCTTGATCTCCAAAATTTTTCTAAGCTTCTCTGTGACAAAAGCTCAACCTCTATGTTAGCAAGGATACATAACATATCCCTAATGGCAGTGACATTGATGGTGTTTTTTAGCTCTCCACTCCAGATAATCCCATTTTCTTTATCTAGCTTCTCAACACAAATATCTACCAACTTCAAGCATGAATGCATGAAAGGAAGCATATACTATGGTAGACCACAATTCCAAAGTCTTACCCCAGGGGTCGCAACATTTCCTGCTAGCAACCTAGTGACCTTTCTCTTGAAGGCTCCTTCTAGCAAACCTTTGGTGTTGGTATGCAACTTTGGGTTGAAGATATCATATGCAAAATCCTTGACTACTCTTTGTATGGCATGGGTTCTAGGTGCTATGATTCTGGTATAAGGAAAACTCCATTCCTCTAGAATTTGTGCATTAGCATAGGATGAATCTCCAAATATGTTGACATAACCTAGCTGAGAGAAGCGAATTTTAGTACCCTTACTGAAGGATGATGTTTCAACAACTATTATCGTATCCTTTGAAAGATTTCTACAAAACATGCTTCTAAACTTAGAGAATTTTACTTCTATCAAGGGCTCACACTTAGAAACATTTCTACTTTGGTTATGAATTTTTACTCATGTGCATAGAGTAAATGCATGGGAATAATTAATATCCTTTAGAGTACTGCTAGTGAAAGTAATACATGTAGAATAAATGCCTCCCTCATTAAGAAACGTAACCTTCACTTTGGGAAAAGAATTAAGTACATTACTTAAACCATTTTTGAGGAAGGACAACCTTGACAAATATGAGACATAATTTAAAAATACCTCCATATTAAAGAAGAAAGAAGTAACTTTTAAAATGGTCTTGTCATATGATGGAGCTGGCTAGCGATTATGAAGGCAACAAACACATGACGATAAGTCATATATCCAATCATCAATGCTAGTACTTGCATTAAATTTCAAAGCCTTCTGAAATCTCATGTATATGATACCCCTTTAGAAGTTTTCATCAACTTGCATTTCTCGTTATCATTCTAACAGGTAAAATATTTTTTGTTTACATATTTCCTGGCTCACCTTTTTTCGGTAAATAAATTTTTACTCTTATGAAAATATTAGTTAAGCTAGTGATTTTTATTCCACAAAGCATAGGCACCCTGATTAGACTCCTCAATTAGAAGAACCAAGTGGCCTTCATTGGAGTGCTCACCAATGATAAAATTAAGAGGCTCCTAAAGACGAAGTGTGACTTGACTATCACTATGTTTAAGTGGGTGCTGGGGAGAGACATCGTTACAGACTTGAACCACTATTGAGCCAACACAAACATCATTTATCTATTTGTGGCTTCTCTACTAGTGATAAGCAACTTTGTATGGGAATGTTTTTGTAAAGAATATTTGACAAGCCTCGAGGAAGTTGTTTTCGTGGCAGTCCTAGGCCTTAGCATACCCTCTGCTATGGATGTTTGCTAGAAGATAGAAAATGCTGAGATGTTGCCTTGGCTTCCTTTGCTCTTTGGTTTCTGAACGATGACTCTAGAGTGGCATCACCAGTCGACAATGTCGGTTAGTTCGTTCCTCCTCTGCGTGAACAATGTTGAGCTAGTTTATAGCGTCGAATGGATACTTGAGTTTGAGTATTTGGTGTACAACCTAGTGCAGTGGTGGGGAATGTCGACGATTGACCTTGATCAGTCCTTGCGGAGCCGTGTGATGAAGACCTTGCAATTGTAAGTCCCAAGACCTTGAAGATATTGTCATTTTTTTGCTCGTTGTGGCCTGGAGGATAAAATTCATGCTACCTTGTGCTGCCACCTCCAATATTTTTGTTTGTAATGATGGGTATCAATTTCTATTATTTTTGAAGAAAGAGGATCTCTATATTTTTGCTTTAAGATTACGAGCTCCCTCGAAAAATAGGCCTGAATGCCTTAAACTATATATAATTTTTTTCTATAAATATAATATTTTTTTCATTTCTACTATTGTTTTATTCAAAAAAACTTATTCATTGAAATTTTATACATATGGTACATAAAGTGTAAATTTTTTAAGAAATACGAGCTTTAATTAAGTAGTTTCAAATGGATACAATTTATTGGTATCCATAGAAATTTCTCATTCAAATCTTCAAACTCGTATGTGTTGTTGCTTTTGTATTTAGAAATGTGGAAGGGTCCCTTCCATAAAGCATCAAATTTGGTTGCATGTTCATCGAATTTTAAGACTAGGCTCCCCTCCTTGAATCTAGGTCAAAGGCCCTTTTATCAAACCATTGCTTGACTACTTATTCTTTCCTAATCATGGCATCAAACAATTTTAGTCTTTTCTCCTAAAGGCTTAGTAGCTTAGCTAGCCTTACTTCCATTCTGCCAATCTCCTCAACCTCCAAAGGATTCAATAGTTGAAGTGTTGGAATCTCCATTGAGATGGGTAAAACTAATTCTTTCTCATATACTAGTTCATAGGGAGATACCTTTAGAATTTGCTTCGTAGTTATGCGTTTTTCCTATAAAAAAATTTGTAGGTGCTTGTTCCATTCTTTCTAGTGATCTAAGCTAATGTGCTTTATCAACCTAATCAGATTCTCATTGATAGTTTTTTCCAATCCATTCCCCATGTGGATAATAATTTGACAAAATATTTAGATAAATTCTATGCTTTCAAGAGAAAAATATAACATCCTGGATCCTACAAAGGCTTACACATTATTTGAGATGATGGTCTTAGTGGATCTAAACCTTGTTACCAGCTCTTCCAAGAAGTTTTTGATCTCAGGTTCGATAGCATTCTTTAGAGGGGTTACCTCTGTCCATCTCATAAAATAATTAGTGGTTGTTAAGATCCACTTGTGCCCTATGCTAGAGATAGGATTGATCGTCTTGATGAAATCCAACCCCCATTATGTGAAGGGTTCCTCTACCACGATAAGTTTTAAAGGAATAATGGATTTCTTCCACTTGTCGATGTAAAACTAGCACTAAGAATACTTCCTTAGTAAATCATGAGCTTTTTAAAATAAGGTGGGATAGTAATACCCCTTCCATATGATTTTTAAAGCAGTGGTTTTGGTAGAGAAGTGTCCACCTTCTAGGCTACTGTGGAATTCATCCAGAGTTCTCTTAGCTTGTGTCTTGTCCATAGAGTGGAGGAGGAATCCATCATAATTCCTTTTTAAAATAAGGCCTTCAATGTGTACATACCTAATGCCTTGGAGCTTGAATTATCTTCTCTTATGTGTTGGGAGATCAGATGGGTATTTTCCAGTTTGCATGAACATTACTCAATCAAACAGCCAATACTCCTGCAACTCAAATTGGTTTGTGAGAACCTAATCGGTCACTTCAGCTTCTATCTAAGGGATTTTTCCTAGTGAGATAGTCAAATAAGCCTCTTCCCTAGACTAACTTTGTGGGTCATATATCTAAATGGGTTGTATACACAAATAATCCTCTGCCCTAGGCTAACTTTGGATAATATAGATATGCAACTTACATTACTTTTACCATATATAAATGTGCATAATAATTTCATGTACAATGTAGGAATACAATGTTTTTAATTTTCTTATTTATCTCACAACTAGCTTTTGTGCTATGGATATTTGTCTAGAGGAAACCATGTTCTATGTGCATAGCATTTATAATTATTTTTGGGGCTCAATACTAAAAATTTGTAAGATCCTCTATAATGTTGTAACTAACAATGACCAACATATGGTACGAAATCATTTTCTATATGTGAACCAACAAATGTTTAATGTTAAAAATACAAAATATCTTTGTTATTCAATATTGGTTTTTTGTTAGCATTCCAAGAGGTTAAAATATGGTTTCTTTAATATTTGTATATATCGACATAGTTTGTATATTTCTTTAGGTAGAGGATTATATTTTTTAGTTGTGTATTATTCTTTATTTTATATGTTTAATTTAGCATTAAACAATAGCTCTTATACACAAAGTGGCACATAGTACATAGTTTCTGTGCACTTATTATTATGCACATATAAATTATGTATTTATGGCCTTGAATGAATCATAATCTCCATATGTAGAGCTATAAATGATGTCTCCAACTCCAAGCATATAACTATAACTTGAAACCATTCATTTTTATATTTTGCATATGTAAGGTAGCCACGAGAGATATGACAACCATTAAAAATAGTAAAGAGGTAAGTTAGTGATGTGAGTAAGGTGATGTGAAGAGGCAAGGCAACCATGTGAAGAATGATGATCATTACTCCAACTAAGTGGCATTTAAGTATGTGAGAGAAAGCAAAAGCATGATTAACACTATTATGGTGGAGTTATGTCCACTACGGGTCATCACTACCATAATAAAGTAGCGTGCTTTCATAGTGGAGACACAACCTTATATGGGTGCAACATAGGGTCTCAATAATCTCCTAAATTTGACAGAATAATATCATTAACCAAAATTTTAATTGGGTATTGTATCCATTTATTTTATTAAATTTCAAAAAGAAATTTCATTATTTAAATATTAGTAAATTTGCATATTAGCTCTATATTTCTCATGCATTGGAGGAAATATTTTCAATAATTTTTTTTTTATTTGGATATAATAGTTGTGCACTTATGGAGTTAATATGGTGATCATTAATAATTTTTTATGTTTATTTTTTCTTGTGTTATTTGGAGCTTAAAATTGGGTATAATTGTGCAATTTAAATTTAAGACTAAGTAGAATCTTCTTTTAGGTTTTCAATTCATTTTTTTTCTTTATCTTTGTTTCTTGGGTTAGGGTTGGTAGGAGGCGAAGCCATGAGGTATTGTTGGGAAATGAATGGATTTGTGGACTAGGTTATGGTTATATATGAATGGTTAGATTGGGTATGTGTATAATTATATATTTAATTTTTTGCTTATTTTATTCATTATATGTCAAGAATATGATGAATTTCAATAATTGAATTTTAGGTGCTTTGAAAAAATGAATCAATAATTTCTCTAATTGACTATTTATTAACAATTATATGATTGTGGTGAATTTCATAGAATGAGGGTTCAATCCTTTTCTTAATTGGGTATAAAATCTATATGTCGTTTTTGACCCATTGAATGTATTAATCAAAATATGTTGGTATGAAGTATACATAATGATGAGTTATATTGTTTTGCGAGTTTGAATTTGATCAAAACGGGTTTAATATTCTTTAGTAAGGAGTACTTGATGTACAATTTTGATATATTAAATGAATTGAACAATATAAGCTTTAGTTGATTTATATTACTTAGAATAAAATAACTTTACATTAAAAAAAAAAAAACATTTCATTGTTCACAATATATAGTTTTCTAATAAAATGAACTAAAAATAACACTTCTAGAAAAAAATATTACTCTAAAACATATGAATGAAATGAATTACAAAGGAGTGTTACATGGAAAACTCATCTACAAAAGGTCAACATCAACTACAAGTAATAGATGTTAATTCCTTCTCTACACTAATTCTATATTAATTGTTGTTGCAAAACCATCTAGATGATGTTCAATGTTCCCAATTCCATACTTAACAAAAATCAATGTTCAAAATGCCAATAGACATGACATGTAAGATTGGTACAATGACTCATGTGAAAACTCATTACCAGATGTTGTATCAAAACTTAGAAATGATTAATATTGATAAATACATATTTTTTATACTGTATATATTTTTAATAAAGTAATTATAAATTAAATTAGAGACTTCCTATCAAATTTATAAACTTAACCATTGCACCTCTTTTTCAAAGAAATAAATTGACTAAATAAAATATAATGTCCAATATTTGTGATAGTAGTTGTTAATAGAATGCCCAATAGTTGTGATAGTAGTTGTTTATATAATGCCAATAGTTGTGACTTAACTACCCATAATTACACAAAATGTATTCTTTTGATCTAAACAGTAACCAATCATGTGATGCCACATCGGCGTTCAACTATCCATGATGTGAATGTACAAGTATTGGTAGCACTTTTTATTTGGGCCTTTTTAGACACCTTGACAAAAAGCATGCTGATGTGGCATCATATTTGATGATGTGGCCCTGAAACGAAAGTCATAAGCAGGGGACTTGCCAAGTAAGCTGCTGTAAAAAATTGGGAGCGATTTGAAATTTCCACGTAGGATAATTAGAAGCGCGAAGTTAGGGTGCACAACTAGTGAGTCCTCTCCCCTAATATGCAACAAAAGATAAACGTTTATTTCCTTCCGATCACATTTGCTTCTCTTACCCTGTCTTCGCCTCGGTCCTTACACGCGTTAAGTCTACGTGGAATAGAATTAAAAATCCGCATGTACTTGACTCTACTACAGTAAAATCAAAGCAATTTGTTTTGATTGGGGACCATATACTTTTCGTAATGGCTGTCGAACACTTTTGAAAGCAAGATTCGGGTCTTAGTTTGTATTTATTGCTGTGTTGGTCTATGGTGATCGAAGTGACTTTGACTTCAATATCGCTGTTTTCTAAACGTGCGTTGTTGTGTTAATGGAGATTACAACAGCTCTACATATACAGAGATACATCAGCCTTAATTAGAAGGCATAGATTAAGACGAATCCCACAAACTATGCAGTCTCCATAAATAGAAATCTACAGATAGAAGAAAATCCCGTAAATGAACACAACAAAATGAATAATAACACTCTCTCTCCCTTCTCCAACATGCGTTATGCTTAAGAATAACCCCTGCCTTACCTATCGATTGCCATTAAAGCTCTCTAATTTCAAATTGTCGTTCATTCGAGCATGTTATTTTTTTGTGCTCGTTCTGTTAAAACATAACTGCAGTTTTGAGAAATGATAACAACGGACTATTTTTGGTTCTCTCCTCCGTCGCTAATTCTGAGATTCTTCCTTATATCGTGCTCACTATTTGCTGAGAGCCTTGCTATTACTTCTGCAACTGCGCATGGAGGCAGAACTTGGAACAACAATATCCAGTCTCTACATTTCCTGACACCGTCAGTTTACGCAGATGCACTCGTCAGACCGATTCTTCTCAGCAGGAATATGTCATATAATGATATGAATCTGCAGTTTGGATGTGGATTCTTCTGCTATGGCAGTCCTTGTGACACAGGGTACCTATTTGCAACTTTTTTTGTTGTCTACGCCACTGATGGTATGGTGTTTGATATGCAAATGGTCTGGAGTTCAAACAGAGACCATATGGTGAAAGAAAATGCAACCTTAACACTCACCTTCACAGGAGAACTTGTGTTAAGGAGCTTAGATGGCACTCTCGTGTGGTCTACAAATACATCCACCCAATCATTTCAAAGGATGGCGATACAAGAGTCTGGGAACCTTGTCCTCTATAACACCTCCGGTAGCATCATCTGGCAGTCTTTTGATTATCCAACTGATACCTTGCTGCCAGGGCAGAAATTAAAGGTGGGAGAGAAGCTTACTGCGAACATTTCTCCTAAGAATACAAGCCGAGGTCGTTTCTATTCTACCTTGCTTCACGATGGCTATGCTATGTTTACAGCGTCTGCCCCGTCTAAAATGTATTTTAGATATCCCGAGCAATCTGGAGGTGCGGAATTCTCTCATATCCAGTTCGACAATCAATCCATTTATATGGTTTATCAAGGAGGACGATCGCCATCACTAAATTTATCCATACCTAAAAACTGCCTTTACTTTAAAGTAGATTCAGAGGGACATATGAGGTTCGGCTTGGTTCTAGAATCAACAGGGAGATCTTCTGCTGACTACTTGCCATCATCTGAAATATCAATGGCTGCGTGCGATTATCCAAGACCGTGCGGAGACTATGGTGTTTGTACAAATGGTCAGTGCAGCTGTCCAAGAGATGGAAATGCTTTTAAACCGATTGATGCCACAGAACCCAATCTCGGATGTGTTCCGCGCGTTCCTCTGTTGTGCTCGGAAACGAGTAAGGGCCAAGTTGATAACTTTTTGGAACTGGAGCACGTTTCCTATTTTTCTTATGTTTATGAAAATTCTTCCACGCCAGAGTTGGTGTCAACAGATGCTTGTAAAAAACTTTGCATCGAAAACTGCTCTTGCAAAGCTGCTTTCTTCAGGTACGGGGCCAGTTTTTCTAGTGGTTATTGTTATCTAGAGACCAATATCTATTCCATGAAAGCTAACAGTGTAATTGATGAATTTTACAATTCCACTGCTTATATTAAAATCCAGTCAAGTTCGAAGAGCATTAAGTACTTGGCTGTCATCATTTGTGCTTCTGTGGGTGGACCACTAGCTCTCTTTATCTTCTTGTGGGCATGGATAAAGAAGTGTCAAAATAGCAGACGGCAGAAAGAAAACGATGAAGATGAAGGTGAGGATGATCCTCTAGACTGGCAGGCAGGGTTACCGTTGCGGCTCTCATTCCAAGAATTGCATGACGCTACAAATGGCTTTAGCATTAAGTTGGGCAGCGGAGGATTCGGTTCAGTTTATGAGGGTGTTCTGTCTGACGGCTCAAAGATAGCAGTGAAGCGCCTTGACACAGCAGGACATGGACAAAAGGGGTTCCGGGCAGAGGTGGAAACACTAGGGAAAATTGATCATCTTAATTTGGTAAGACTGAAGGGTTTCTGCGCACAAAAATCCCATCGATTGCTTGTATACGAGCATTTACCAAATGGGTCTCTGGAAAAATGGATATTTTCCAACAATAGCCATCAACGTTTGCTGGACTGGAAGAGTAGATCCAAAGTAGTTCTTGATATTGCAAGAGGATTAGCATATTTACATGAAGAATGTCAAGAACGTATAATACATTTCGACATCAAGCCTCAGAACATTCTCCTGGACCAAAATTTCAATGCAAAACTGTCAGATTTCGGGTTAGCAAAGTTGATTAACAGAGAGCAAAGTGAAGTGATAACCATGGTGAGAGGGACACCAGGGTATATGGCACCCGAGTTGTTCAACATGCATATCACAGAGAAGGCAGATATATTTAGCTTTGGCGTCATGGTGATAGAAATTGTTAGCGGAAAACGAAGCACAGAGCTTTCAGAGGACAGCTTGTTTTCACTGTTGAATGTTAAGGCAGAGGATGGGAGGTTAATAGATTTGGTCTATCCGGGACTTGAAAATGAGGAAACGGCCGTAAAAGAGGAGGCAATTAAATTTCTAAAAGTGGGAATGTGGTGTGTGCAGGATAATTTTACGAGGCGACCAGCGATGTCCGTTGTGGTGAAGGCATTGGAGGGTTTAATAGACACGTTTAATGATGTTCCACGCGCGATAACAGGGTCATCAGTCGCTTCTACTCAGCAGTCTCTCTTCTCATCTGAGCAGTCCTATACTCCTACAACTAACGTGTTATCGGGACCTAGATAATTTGTGTATTTACTTTTTTCCTTCTACAGTTTTTTCTTTACCAACAACCACCAACCATCTCTATTTTTATTCCAATATGTTTGAATATTGATTGGGCCTTCATAGTCAGCCTGTAATCAGTAAATTGCTATCAGTAGTTAAAATAGACTTATTTGACAAGGTCTATATGGTTAGAGTCTGCCTGTAATCAGGCAGTTGCTATACACCCTTGCTCATAACAGGGTTCTTTCCTATGCTACTAATTCTGTTTTATATGGCCTGTGCATAATTTGTCTTCATTTATTAGTACCACTTCTAAAATAAGGAAGGGGACTAGGGAGAAGACTCTGTATCCGTTAAGTCTAATTTGGTGCAATTGTAGAATTCAAATCATATATTGAATCTAATTTTTTTTTTATGGGTTTTTTTCACTCACGAGTTAAGTGCTTATAACTAAGGTTTTGGCTTTTGGGCAATTCAATTGAGTAAGGGACCGTTGGATATGTGCGCGGAAGTCAAAAAGTCACCTTTTATAGGTGTCATCTGTTTGCCGCCACCTAATGTCCCAGTATCCGCCCACTTTAATTTCAATCAATTATATCTGTTTTAGGACTTAAAATCCACTCAAATCGTTCACTTTAGCACTTAATGAGCAGAAATTGGTGATTTGGTAATTACTTATTCAATAAAATAAAGTTTTTTAATGGATCAAAGTGAATTTTTTTTGGGGGGTTTAAGTGAGCATGGAGGTGGCAGTAATTCAATGGGGGGCGGTAACTAGGTCCTTTCCCCTAATGTGTTCACGTAATCAGTTTGACAATAGTTTCTCTTGGGAGTTGCACCAGCAAAAATATTTGGGGTTTCTAATGTCTTTTTTCTCTGATTAAAAAATATTTTAAATAAGGTTTAGAAAAAAAACTATTGGCTGTCATGTTTTTTTTCGCTGGAATGTCTCTATTTTTCACTTTAGCAAAAGTAAAAGCATTGTATGCAGAGCACGTGTGTGTGCGGGAGGCCGCTGCTTGGACGCTGGGTTGGGTAGATGGAGAGCAATTGAAGCTTTTCCATGATTTTTGTGTATTTTCTTCCTTGTTGCTCCAATAAAATGATTCATTTGCAGGCATTGTGCATTACAGAATCTGGAGAGCATTGGCAATGCACGTACAAAATAGATTACAGACTTTAATTAAAATAGTGCATACACTATAATAGATACATAACATCTACTGTGTTTTCTTATTGGTGGTGCTACTAAGCCATAAAAAAACCAGGTAGAAACATGTACAGTATTATGGCCCATAGCAAATCTATATTTTGTTGTTCTCAAGTTTATTAATCTTCATATATGAATATGAAATTTACTAATCATTGAATTGTATAATAGTTATCTTTTGGCAGTGCGTGCCAAAATATTTCCAAGCATTAGTATTTTCTAAGACCTTCGGAACATTTGACTCCCATTGAAATCTGCGAAGGCTCTCTAATGGTGCTGTTTTTCCAGATTTTTTTTCTTCCTTCTGTGCAATGCAATTTGAGGGTTGTTCTTACCTACTAGATTTGTGAATTTAGACAGCAATTTACCTAACAACATTTGATTTGCAAGGGCGATTGCACTGTGTGGCAATAGTAGAGCAGTGCAATAGATCATGGACATCGATCAAAAGACAATAAAAAGTAGATTTCTAACACACATTATAGTTGCAACTGCCCTTACAAGTGTCTCATAAAATGCTTAAATAAGAGATGCAATAATGTTGTCAAACTATTCTTTGCACAAATCTATAAGGGAAAAACAATCTAGTAATTGCATTTTGGACAACTAATTTGGGGGTTATGTTTTTCCCTCAATGATTCACATATTAATTATCATTGGACAGCATGGAACCAAATATTTCAAATTTCCTAGGATCATTTTACTTCTGTGGAAATCTATGTTGGCTCTCATATATTGTTCTTTTTGCAGATTTCCCTTCTTTGTTTTTTTGTAAAATAAAATTGGTTGATTGATTTTCCATGGATGGTTTGTGAATTTAAAATTATCTAAACCTATTTTACTACAGCTCGACTATGAGGTTTCACTAATTTTTTTTGTTCTTGTTCCCCTGCCAAATGCCTGTGGTGTGGACTGTAGGAGAGGATGGGGCACGTCGCATGCCCACACGGTTTTTCAAGCTCTCTTTCAAGGTTGGGTTTTAGGGCACATGTGGCATATGTGTTGTGTGTTGGTTCCTTCTGCAATTACAAACAAATGGAGTGTCTAGTATTGATAGTAGTACTTTTTTTTAATTTATTTATTTTTCAAAAAAACATGTTTGTTTTGTTCAATTCTGTTGAGTAGGGCCGATTTTCTACAGGGGATTTTCTGCTCCATGTTAATTCCGTGTACAGTTGCTTCTTTTTCTGCCTTATTCAGATGTTGTGTGCTGTTTTTACAGATGTTTATTTTTTTTTCCCCTCATGCTTCAATTATTTTTTTTCCATATACCTCAAGTATTGCTCTATGCCATGTAATCACAATGTTTGCACTGGCAACTAAGTGATCCTATATCACTATTTTCAACATCAACTTTGTTAGCTATTCCATAAACCCTAGAACCAGGTGATCGTATATCGCAAGGACCCTATTTCCTGTAGAGTTCCATGAGGAAATAGTCATGAAAGAGGAGATAATAAAATTGTTAAAAGTGGGAATGTGGTGTGTACAAGACAATTTCACGAGGCAACTAGTGACGTCCATTGTGGTGAAGGCGTTAGAGGGTTTAATAGACATGTTTAATGATGTTCCATGTGCATTAACAAGGTCACAGTTGCTTCTAATTCAAGCTCTCTCTTCTGGTCTGCAGCCTCTCTTCTCATCCCAATTGTCCTATGCTCCTACAACTTCCATGAGCTTGATAATTTGTTGATTTTCTTATTTTCCTCTATAGGTTTTTCTTTACCAACAACCTCCGACCATCTCTACTTCTATTCCAATGCACTTGAATTCTGAGTAAGCATTTTATAGTCCACCTATAATCAGACAACTGCTACCATTACATAAGTTAGACTTATTTGAAAATGTTTAAATGGTTACA
>VDFB02252616.1:150425400-150470672 GCA_007258455.2 Sequoia sempervirens
ATTATCTCCCTCTCTCTGTATATTTTCTTCCCTATATTTATCTTTGTCTCCTTAAGTGTGCAATGGGTACATTGAAGAGGTCTTCAAGGAGAATCATCAAATCTTTAATCAAATGGCATGTTTCCTTGAGCATAACTCCCCAAGGACACATGCCATCCTTGGATTGTTGACATGAAACAACCAATCAAAATTTAGTTTCTCTCTCTCATATTAATATATATTACTATTATATTAAATATATATTATATTAATTATATTTTGTATTATATAAAAATATACTTATTATTAATTATTAATTATAATAATTTTATATGTATTTAATAATTTTGTTAAAGAATATAATATATAATTATAATCAGTTGAATAATTATATTATTTATTATGTAAAATATAGATAATATATACTTAACTATATTGCAGAATATTAAAACCTAGCTAAATGGTGCCAAAATTTTCAATTTAATTAACATACTATAAAACCTAACAAAACTAGGTTCTAGCTCATCAAATTGGAGAAGTGAAAGGTCAATACTATCATCGAGGAAGATTTTAGAGTAGTAAAAACAAGGTCAATTCAAGCACCGAGGAAGAGTTTGGAGTTAAAACAAGGTCAATACCACTGCTGACGAAGAGTTTGGAGGAGTGAAAACAAGGTCAATATTAGCACCGAGGAAGAGTTTGGAGGAGTGAAAACAAGGTCAATACCAACACCGAGGACGAGGTTGAGGGCACTTAGGGAAAATCGATGACCAAGGGGCAATGAGTACTATAAGTTTGGCACCCCCATTCTCTTTAAACTGCAATTTTCATGCCTAGTTTCAAAAGATCTTCTCGTACATTGGCACCCCCATTCTCATAAAATGGTATATGGGGTGATCCCATAATAGTGGTTTACAATTTTTGGCCAAACTAGACACTGAAATTATTATTTTTAACTAAATCTTCACATTCGGGCACCTATAGCAACTAAAACTATAGGAATTTGAAGATGGTGCAAACTAAGTCTCATAAAATTTTGTTTTGTAGATTCTAAAATATTTTTTTCAAAATTTTTTAAGGAAATCAAATTACTTTTTCCATCTCCAGAGTGATTTCAAGAGAAACATTTAAAAGAAAGTGGCCACACACATTATACTTTATATAACTTTTTCCATGAAGATAAAATTCTAATTCTTTTTTAAATTTAGATTTGTAACTTTGATATCTAGTGCTTCCACTTGGTTAGATAGTTTTTATTGAATATTTTTCCTTATCAAGTTTTAAAGTCAAAACGGAATTCAATTGACCGCAGTTGTATAGCATTAACTTTTTTTGTATATGTATGAAAATTTTATTTTATTTTTGTTGGATCAAGGACTTCAATATCTGGTGCACTAATATTTTTCAATTTTTTTTTTGATAATCTTCTATTTTTCCACATGTGAAGAACAAAGAAATTCATTTTAGATGAAAAACCTATGTTTTAATAAAACTTAAAAAAAAATACATAACAAAACCAAAACATATTAAAATTATATTCATTTTGATAGCTTGTTCTAAGGAATACCATAATCATTTCAAATAAATTTTAAATGAATTTATTTGATCCCCCAAAAGCTAAATCAAAAGTGATTTTTTATCAGCATTTTGATAGGTGTAAAGGAGACACATTTATAGGTATGGTTTAAAACTAGCGAGGTTCTATCCAAGGGGGTTTGATATAAGGTGATTTGATCAAACCCTCTTCAATTAGAATCCTTAAAATGGAAATTTTTAAGGCTTAAATCATTATATTTTCTAAAAATATGTGATTTAAGCTAAAATTCGTTCCTTAGGAATTGTAAACCACTATTATGACAACACCTAATATGATAAGACAGAAAAAATAAAATAGCTTAGTCTTTCACATTTTTATTGACCATCCTCAGGTCTTGGAAAAACTCCCATAATCTACCCACATCTTGGTTGAGGTCTAGGATTTCATCACACATAGCATTCATCGCATGAGTTTGAAGCAATTGTAGACTTAGCCCAAGCATATGCTAGGCTAAGGTAGATCTAATGAATGGAAATATAAGCATACAATTCTTCTTTAATACCTCCACCACAAACATATGCAAGGTGTTGGTTTTTCTTATGGTAAGCAGGTTGATCTTCTAATCTACCTATGGAATTTCCAATTCCAATAAAGGGAAGCTTGAAGGACCTAGACCAACTGATGAGGATTTTAAAGAGCTCCTATAGTTTGGGATCTGCAAGACTCGGGAGGGTGATCCCTTAATGTGTTTAGAACCTCTACACCATCATCATAAACAACATTAACAACAATAGATAATCTCATTTAATAGCTCAACATAATAGGATAATACCAAATAGAATTGGTTGTTCATCAATAATATCAACTATTTGGAGCATGAGATAACTACAACAACATTTCATAGTATAAGATAGTCATTGATTTGCAATTTGTAGCAAGCTCTAGGTAAAGGAAAACAAATACTGGACCATACAAATAAGTACAATGTAGATTAGTGCCATATATCCATTGGAGGAGTCAAATTTATAAGCATCTAACGGTTTATGACAAATTTAACACAAAACATATAAGATCCTTGATAACATTGCTTTACAATCTCATCAATATGTATTCTAACCCAATACTACTTATCAAATCCTTATACAAAACATATCCACCTACAATCCCATTCAAGCATTTTAATTAATTCCTTGAATTAAAGCTAAAACAAGAATCATACACACCACAATAGTGAGATGAACAAACAACCCTTGATCATTTTATTCAAAATTCAGATATGCTTGTACAATGGAGAGACATGAGTTTGAATTAATCATATCAATTCAAATGCCAGTACTATCATAAAACATCAAATCCCCATGAATTCAAAACCTACTATAGAATGACTCAAAACTTGAATTGCATTTTCCCTAAAACCATCAAACTTTACAATTTTCTCTACAACTTCATCTAGAGTCAACAAAAAATATCTAACTTGCTAACCCATACTTCTGGCCTTGAAATCCTTCTTATAGAAAAAGAGAAAACAAGCATCAGGATAGAAAGCACATGTGTCACCAACCAATTGGACTACCTTGTGATATTCCAAAAATTTGTTACAACAACAATCTTCTTAGAGAATCTTCTTTTTCATCATGCGTACTAAGAATGGTTGATGCAACAACAAAAAACTTCAAGAATTCTACCCCTAGACTATCACCAAAATGAAAAACTGGAATATGTTGTAATTACAATAGCTAATTTGTCAACCATTAGCAGCCTACTCCTTTTCAGTCTTCCTTAGTTAAATGTACATTTATCCATTTTTGGTACTCTTCATGAGTTGACCAATCAAAATTGATCACCTCATTCACCTTGATGCTATAAGGTTTGTACTTAACTGCCACCTAATTCGCTTCTCTTTCAAAAGACTCCAAGAATGAGCTGGTGCTATTGATTTTGTCCATACAACTCACTAACAAATCATAATCTAAGTCATCACAAATTAATCTATTTTGATCATTGATGACCTCATTTTCCCGATCCTGCCACTGTTGGAGTGACCTGATATTTCCTTGCTCATCAATTATGTCAGGTAACAATGTGTTGCTCCAATCATCAAAGTTATTCACCAACTCTTTGATCTTCCTACTCAAGTCATCTGGTAAGGTTTGAAAACCTTGTAATGACTTAACTAACACTTGAGTAGGCTTTAATTACTTGGGCCTATTATTTATATCAAACCTTGAGGCTTTATACATTATGTATAAATCATTGGCCCTAGGGATCCAATTTTCAATTAATGATACTACTACCTCCTAATCCTTATTAATATTCTTTATAGCATCTAATAATAAAGAATATAAAGAATACACAGATGACAATCTGTCATCAAATTTCTCATTCAAATGCCTCAATACAGTATTAACAACCTCCCTTTTCTTTAAAAGTACTCCCTCCTCACTTACCTTCAAGGATGCCTATAAATTTGCAATTTTGTGCATAAGCTACTTCTTTGTAGGATCAACAAAACATTCTATTTTTCATCAATTAGCTCCAAAGTAGGGCCAAGGGAAGGATTTTGGCTGGGGACCCTAGTGTAGAAACAATGGGAGATGCGGGAGGTACTGATCCTAATGTGGAAGGAGATGTTCTAATCTCTGGAGCACTTGATGTCTCCCAAATCTTCTTATACTTTAATCTCTCCACCTTAGTCTACAGCTCAACATTCTTTTGCTACATCTTGTTATATTCCCCAATTATTAAATTTTACTTCTCCATTAGGCTTTTCTTTTTAGCCTCCTCTCTTTCAGCAGTCTTTTGGGCCAATTTGGCCACATTTATAGTCAAATTAGTGGCATTTGTGTGTGAGGTCTTTGAAGCTCTCTTTATTAAAAAACCTCCTCTTAAATTTGGGTTAATATTAGTAACATTTGGCTTTCTCCCTTGAGGGGCCAAAGCCCAAATTTCCAAGGTCTCATATTCTTTACTAAAGGTAGAATCTTGCAATGTTGCCTTGACCTCTTCTTTAGAATCTTGCAAGGGATATTTAGACTTCAGAATAGCATTAAAAGCTACAGTATCTACAATGTCCCACTTAGGAAAAATCAAGACACCAACTTGATTTACCAATTTTCTCCCCTCCTCAGGAGTGATGCTCTTAAATTCTTGCACTAATTCAGCTCTCACTTCATCATCATTCTCCTAGTCTGACCTATTAGGTCTCAATTCTCTTCTCCTCTTGCATTTATCCTGATATTCTTCCAATTTCATTCTCCATACTAGTTGCAAGAAGACCAATATTTTTACAAATGTATTATCATCAATAAATTCCTTAGGGTATGTGCATGATCATCATGGAAAAAATAGGCCCTTAAGTGGAAAAAAATTTAGAAAAATCAGTGTTAGGCAACTTGACATAAAAATTTGAATAAGTTATCTATATTATTTCAAAAATATTTAAGAATAGAATCTATAGAAAATTGAATGTAGTCTCTAAACTACTAGGCTTATTTAAAATAAATAAAATCTATTTCATGAAAATTTGAAATTTCAATGCAATAGTACTTTAAATTTTAGGGAAAAATAGAAGTAGGTGTTTGTCTAACCACCTAACCATAATAAAATGATAATATTTTTTATAAGATTTTATATATAAGTAGAGGACTCATGTCTAGATGTGATGCATATTTTTTGTAATTTTTTCCAAGTAAATAATTAATTCTGAATTTTTTATTACAAATTTTAAAAAATATAAAACTGTGATGTCGACCACCTTAACTTCATCAAAACTTCATGAAATTTCATTTTCTTTTTAATCCTATAGTATGTGAAGCATAGAATGTGACGATGTTTTAGATTAAAAAATATGATACTGTTTGAAAGTTATAGATGTTTTTCAATCAACCTATTGATTAGGACTTTAGTCATAATTCTAATAGAAAATAAATAATAATTATTTATTAAATTCAAATTAAAGCATAATTTATATTGGTGGAAAGCTGAGAATCTCCTCTAAAAAAATTTTCATTTCATCTATTTTGGGTAAAAAAAGAGTCATTAGCTACATACCCTACAAATACCCATAATATTGCCACTTTTTGGCCCATCATGATCCTGCACATACCCCTTACATTCTTCCATTCTTGCATCTTGCACACATTTTCCTTTCATATCCAGACTAGAGAGAGTCAATTCAGCTAGTTTGGGAGGGGAAGGCATACCCATTTGCATGCCCTAGTCAGTGACAACAATTTCACATACCAAATCTTCTTGTGATTGTTCAATATTTTTCCTCTTAGGGCTTGGATCTGATGGTGGTGGTGAGGGACTACTCTTAGGTGATGATTCCAAATCAATAATCTTAATTGCCCTAGGCATTTTGAGCTTTAGACCTGGTTGTGTAGGAAATTTCATTATCTGTTTTCCTTTTCTATCCTCTTCTTCCTCATCATTGCTATCATTTCTTTTCCTCTTGTAAATAGGCGTTTTCCCTATAGGTTGGTAGGTTGGCCTCATTTCAATTGGCCTACTATCTTTCTTCTATATGCCTAGATTGGACTCTAGGTTTACCTTTTTGGTCATCAAGGTACCCATGATTTCTTTGAAGTTGTCGATCAAAAAGTCAATTTTCTTATGATGTGGATTGAACTCCATCAATGGATCATACTTTGGATCCATTTTATGCACAATTACCAATATATTTTCATAAGCTATCCATTTCTCCTTGTTTAACTCCTGTCTACTTAGGTCAAACTCATTTCTAATCAAGTCCTTAGGGAAGTTGAACTCATGCACAAACTTACCACATTTTATCCTTTGTCTGAAAAGAGCAAAGAAGCCTTCAGGATCATTCTGCTACTTGGGACCACACCTCAAATGGTATTCTTAAAACAATTTCCCAAAGTGTACCCAACCTCCATTTGAAAAAAAAATCTGACACCACAGTATAGTCTGAGAAAAAAGTTCCTTTACCTTTCCTAGTAAGGTTTTCTTCATGGATACAACCAATTTGCCACATAACCTCCACATATCCCACTCTTAGTGGCACATTGTATGGAAATATATGAGGGGTCCCTTGAAAACCATACACCCTCAAGATAGTGCTGACTGGGTATGGAATAATGTCACCCCAGTTGTGGAAAACCTTCAACTCTGGCTTCCTCCCCTTTGGTCTAAGTAAATCATGCAACTCCTTAGGAATCCTGGGTACATTTACCATCAACCTGGATCTCAATCTGGAAGCAAAAAAATTGTCAAAGTGCACATAATTGGCATTCTCCCTATTACATGATAAATCTACAGTCCACACTTGCACTAGCAATATTTCTCCACTAACCAATTGCCTTAACTCCATCTTCTCAGAGAGGAATTCAACATTCTTATACAAGAACATATACATTAACACGGAGTACTAGAAGAATGGAGTGCCTACATCATTTTTCTACAACTTCAATAATCCTTCATTTATCTTTTTGGCCAAAATGGAAGTGAAATCATAAATCACTGAGAAAATAGGGTGTTGTATTTGCACCCCCATGAACATGTAAGCAATAGGAATCACTGTGTTGGGGTTAAAACCCAAAATCTAGCACAATGAGTAAAAGGTGGCCAAGAAATTATTTGCAAAGTAGTTCAGTTTGAAAGGTTCTTAGTCATTAGGGCTAATATGGAATCTTGAGCCTCCTACCCTAGCCAAATGAGGTGGGAGTAACTTAACTCTAAAAAGTGATTTCAACTTCCCATATTCCCATTTCATCTCTTCAAGATCAATAGGAACCAAGAACATACTAGGCTCACTCAGATCAAAAACCTATTAGAATTCCTCTCTATTAATGCTTAACAGAGCCCTTCCATCATTATCTCTAATCACTCGTGTGACAGGATCATATCATGCAACCACTATCCTAAGAAAATCTATATCAGGGAACACATTCGGTACCACCAACTTCCCCATATCATACATCCAACCATTCAAAAAGGGGTGGGGAAAATTCCTCTATCCAAACCACAATTTAAACATCTCTAAACCTGTAAGAACACTAGCATCAGCTATGTTGGAACACTTATATACCAATCCCTCCCCTAGGGTTTTTCCTCGCATCAAGACCAACCCCTTCTTCCTATCATTCATTGGCAAGGGTAATTGATCTAGAAAATAATCATATGGGTTTCTATTTAAATAATCAATCTGGCTAGAATGTTGCTTTGACGATGCCATCTTGGGTAAACTAGGGCTTCCTCGCTATTTCAAACTTCAAACAAAATAGGGCTAAACAAAAATATGAAATTACGGAATAGAACCTTGCAATTTCCCACAATTCAATTAACCTATAGCCCTAAAACAATTATCAACAAGCCCTTCGATAAGCACACAACAATTTTCCCCCAAATTCAAATTAAGATTAACAAGGAGATATAGAAATCAACTCACAACTTTGTGTTTGTAGAAACCCAAATATTTGTTGTAACAACTCATAACTTCATCCTTGGCCTTAAGACTACTCTACAAAGATGTTTGAATGCTTTCTGACACAATAAAAGGAAGAGAATCATCACTTTATTTTTATCAAATCATGCCAGTAGATGTCTCATCCGCCATTAAAGCTTACTCATGCACTGCACGAACAACTCCAATAACATTTGATGCAGATTCAAATACTAGCCATTGATCCTTCACTTTGGTAAAATGATCGAATGACTACCTTCAAAACAAATTGACGTGATCTCCATCATGGCAATAAGGGCCCATCATACTATGTGTTGCCAAGGAAATCCACGTGATGCTCACCCATGATATCGCGATTGATAAAGACCTCACAACTTCTAATCATGCTATGGCAGGAAACCATGGATCTCAACCATCGGTAATCCTGTTCATTCAACACAGTTGCAAACTTTTTCATTAACCATCAAGCACCTTTCCTACGAGGATTATAACATCTCTATTGATTTGAAACATGTGCATCTCATAAATGCTTTAGTAACCCACTACATAATGTATTAAAACAAAATAAATGTATCAAATTATTTCTATCATCTCTTCGGCTTCATTAAATGAGACACGTGGCGCTCGCCCGTGATATCATGATCAACCAAAATAGTGTGGTGGGGTCATCACGGGATGGCAGGGAATGGCCAAGATCAAATGATAATTGATCTATGGTCACACAAACATGTCCCTCTGCAAAATATAAAACATTTATTAAAAGAATGAAGGGACATCACTAGGCCGATGATAAACAATGACATAAGTTGTTTTTCAAACAAGGGAGCATGGGACCATCCAAGACTAGAAAAATGCAAGCAACACAAACTTGGCTCTGGTGGTTATATGAAATTAGTTGCACGAATTGTAAGTATCAATAAATAAAATATTGTATCCAAATAGTAAATTGAAAATAATTTTGGTTTTATCACACCATAGAAGCAAAATTCATGATCTTATGCAAAAATGTAGGGCTCTGAATTCAACAAAGTTCCCACAAAAGAGGACCTAAATATTTCCTTCCAGCAAGGCTATGGAACCGTGGTTGAATGCCTAAGAGTCTTGACTGGGAAAACACAATCTTCCACTGCATCTGACACGTAGGTAAATAAACTCAATAAAGTTTATTTAAAATTGAATAATTGTGCAATCTATTCAATATTAATTTCCACCATAAATTAATTACATGCCTATTTGTTTTAAACATTCAAGAAATGATAATAATATGCATGACATTGGAATGCAGCCTGGTGAGGGTGGAGCACAACCTATAGATGAAGGTCATGGTGTGCATCACGGTACTTTAGAGCATGATCAGGCTAGAGAAGATCAGGAACATGATGTGGCACCATCAGGTAAAGAGGACCACTCTAAAGTTCTTTTAAAAATATTTAATTGCAATTGGTGTATTAATTAATGTAACCTTTTGTGTTTCAACTTTAGAGCATGTAGAGTGTGATCAACGTGTTGAGCATGATCAGGCTAGAGAAGATCAAGAACATGATGTGGCCACATCAGGTAAAGAGGACCACTCTAATGTTCTTTTAAAAATATTTAATTTCAATTGGTGTATTAATTAATGTAACCTTTCGTGTTTCAACTACAGATTAGGATTTAGAGGGTGTTCAACATGTTGAGCATGAGTCTATAATGGAAGTTCAGGAACATGATGTGGACCCATCAGGTAAAGAGAACCACTATAATGTTCTTTTAATTAATGAAATACTTGTAACAATAATAATAAAACATATCAATTTAACATTTATTTGTTATTGCAGTAGACCCCCCTTGCAGTGGCATCCATGTCATGAGCAGATGACTAGGCATACATTAAGATCATGAGAAAAGGGAATAACAACTAAAGGGGGGATAGATGATTTAGAAAATGATAGTTTACTTCAAATAAATTTAGCTTTAAAAAAGAAACAAAAAAAACCTGATTGTAATCATATCATGACAACCATATTTTTGATAATTTGTAAAAACTAAAAGAAAGAATATTATGTGTTAATGAATGAATGCGAATGGGTATGTGTAGGATCATGATGGGCCAAAAAGTGGCAATATAATGGCTATTTGTAGGCTATGTGGCTGATGACTTTTTTTTACCCAAAATTGATAAAATGAAAAGGGTTTTTAAAGGAGATTCTTAGCTTTCCACCAATATGAATTATGCTTTACTTTGAGTTTAATAAATAATTATTATTCATTTTCTATTTGAATTACGACTATCGCCCTGATTGATAGGCTGATTGAAAAATATCTATAGCTTTCAAATAGTATCACATTTTTCAAATCAGAAACATGTGTCACATTATATGCTTCACATACTATAGGATTAAAAAAAAAATTGAATTTCATGAAGTTTTGACCAAGTTAAGGTGGTCAGACATATGAGTTTTTATATTTTTTAAAAGTTGTAATAAAAAATCATAATTAATTATTTACTTGGAAAAAAATTACAAAAAATATGCATCACATCCGGACATGAGTCCTCTACTTATATCTAAAATATTATAGAAAAATACTATCATTTTATTGTGGTTAGGGTGGTAGACAGATACCTACTTCTTATTTTTCCCTAAAATTTAAGTACTCTTGCATTGAAATTTCAAATTTTCACCAAATAGATTTTTTCTTTTTAAAATAAACCTAGTAGTTTAAATACTACATTCAATTTTCTATAAATTCTATTCTTACATATTTTTGAAATAATATAGATAACTTATTCAAATTTTTATGTCAAGTTGCGTAACTCTGATTTTTCTAATTTTTTTGCCACTTAAGGGCCTATTTTTTTCATGGTGATCCTGCACATACCCGAATATGTTAATTAATGAATGTTACATGTTAATGAATGAATGCTATATGTTATTAATGGATGAATGAATTAATGTTATATGTTATTAATGGATGAATGAATGATTAATGTTAAATGATTGGGTATGGGGAATTGAGAGTGAAGTGAAGGGGAGAGGGGCCAAATGAGCTTCCACCATCACGTGGTTGGCCCTATTAAGTAGAGAATATTAAACTATTCTCGAAACAAAGAGAAGCTCAATAAGCTAATGCACTTTTCAATATAATAAATGCATCGTTTGAAGCATCAAACCAATATGCAAAGATGAAAGAAAGTGCTAACTTTTAACTATGATCATAGAAAAATGATTCTTTATACCCTAAATCCATGCTCTCCATCATAATTTGAAGTTGTTTCCATTCCAATGTTCTAAGTTTTTTTTTTTTGTATGGCTTTGTATGAATACCACATTGTGTTGTGTGTGGATTTGGTTTCAAAGCTTTGTTTCTTCTGTTTTTAGTGGTGACATAGCTCTAAAATTTGACTTTTGCACATAGTAGGTTAGTGGAAAAATTGATAGCTCTAAAGGTTATAGAGGCTCGATTGAGATAGATACATAGATATTTGGATCTTTTTGTTGATGGGAGGCTTCCACTTAACCATGAAATTTTGTACCATCTGCAAGTATGCAAAAATTTATCCACTTACATTCATTCTTGATCATAAATGTTCTAAATGATATTAATGCTTCAAACTTAAGATTCGTTTCATTGTTATAATGATTAAAATGTTATACTTTTCTATACATTCAAGCATTCTCTTGCCCCCTACTCTTTTCTCTCTCCCCCCTCCTTTTAAGAATTTTTTGTCATAAAAGATTCACATTTCTATCACATTTACACAAATTTATCTGAAGTGCTAGGAGTGAATAAAGATATGTAAAAGATGATGGATTATGTCTAAACAACAACTTTACATCTTATAGCTAATTAAATCCTTAATATTTGAATAGTTTAGAGCTCGAATAATGCTTGTATATGCATGTGTAGCAATAAGGGAGCCTTTGTGAAGATTGAAATTTAAAACATCACTTTGGTATTTTTCCTTAGATAGTGAAATAATATTTTGAGTAATACAAACCTACACACACATTGATATTTTTCGGCATTGCATTGAGGAATTTTTTTTCTCTTATACCTACCCTTGGCTAGACATGGAGGTATGTAATATTGGTTTCTAGGTTTTTTCTATAAGTAGTTAATTTCACAGAGGAAGACTAAAATCTTCTTATTGTCCTGTCAGGTGTGAAAGCATATGAATTACTTGCTGAAGACAACATTTTGTATTCATCCAAAAACCGGTTTGTTCTTTTTTTTATGTTTCTTGCATGTGTTTTTTTTAGGCTCTAGAGATGTAGCTCAGCTCTTTCCTTTGCACTTTTCATCTATTTTGATGATTACAGTAGATTGTCCTCATAATTTTTTATGTAGATCTATTTGTAACCTTATTTTCTACCAATAAATTTGCAAACTAGTCACATATTAAGGACCATTTCACTAACTTGTAGTCATCCATTACTTCATATGTTGCAAGTTGTGTTTATGTGCCAATAAATCTTGATGATTATGAGAACTTTAATTGTACAAGTGTACCCAATCTTTCTCAAGTAAAAGTCTTACCTTATTTTATAGTACTTTAAATAGTTAATTGAAGGTGCTTCTTTAGATATGAGATAGTTGAACCCTAGATTAAAATATGGTATTAGCTGGATAGTATAATGATAACTTGAGGTCCATTGAACACAAATTATGATCATAATTTACTGGACTATGAATAGTGTTACAATTATAATTATTTCTCCTTTACCTACCTCTATATTAATGAAAAAGATAGTAGATATTCGAAGTTCATTACATGTCTCATGTATGTGTTAGTATTTTAATTTTGTTTAAGTTGTTCAAGAGCTTGATTAGGTCAAGAATATGTTCTACAAGCTCTGTTCTCTTGACACTACTCAACATTTTCCTTACACATTTTCTCTTCAATCCAAACATTTCTTAACTCCTTCCCTTGTTAGCCCTTTGTTGTTCTCAAGTGTAATTCCTTTTCTATGCATCTTGTAGTCTATATGTATGATCAATCATCTCCTATGAAGCATGGATAACCTTTCATGGAATTGTTGTTGTGATTAGACAATTTCCATTGTGAGAATAATCATTTACTTTGTATGGAAGTAAGACTTTTTCATATTATTTGACTTGGTATTGTAAGCTTGTCTTTGGAGGATTATCTAGGGGGGAACAATAGAACTATGATGATAGGTAGAGTTGTATAACACCATAAATCATTTGGCATTATCAATATATTGATTATACAATACTCTGTGCAAGTAAAATGGAATGTGAAATGACAATTGGTCTCGAATTCAAATCTTAATATAAGTAAATTATACACAAGAAGATGGTATCTATTCTATGATTTAAAGAACCCCAAAATAAGAAAATTATTAGGTTCCATCTATTTACTTTCTCTTAGACACTTGTTTCATTAGTGAGACCCTCAGAATGTCTTGCTGATAACCAGTAGTGTTCAAAACTCCTAAAGAGGTCAGATTGGTGTGACATTGGATCTATCTTGCTGATGGGAGTCATTGACAAGACATGGACTATCAGAGTGAGTTTTCTATCCTGTGTTGATGATTGATCTCTCACCGATGGGTTGGCTTCGGTGGTCATCACCAAGAGTCTCCGCGATGACATGGTGTACATTTGTTTAAAACTCCTGAAGAGGTCAGATCGGTGTGATGTTGGATCAGTCTTGCCAACAAAAGTCATCAACAAGACATGGACTATCGGAGTGATTTTTCTATTGTGTGTCGATGATTGATCTCTCATTGATGGGTTGGCTTCGGTGGTCATTGACAAGAGTCTCCATGATGGTACATTTCAATGAATATTATTTTTAAAAAAATTGCATTTTTTTGTCACAATTTTGATGAAGGCCACTGAAAAATCACTGAAAAGGTTTGACGAAGTTGCTATAGTTGCGACGAAGGCTTCATCGTAACTCCTTGCTTATTTCATCAAAATGGAGGTGAACTTCTGGTGTTGTTTCAATGCTTCAAAAGAGCCATTGCAATTGCATTTTGGTTATAATTCGTCAGTGGATAAACCAAGTTTTCATTGATATTCCAACGAACATCTAAGTCATTTTATGATGCCAATGACTGACGAATCTGCATCGTTATTTCAACGTTTAATTCAATTCGTCTATTGTCCAACAAATGTTTGTTGAATGATCGATGAACATTTGTTAGAAAATGGAGTCAAATTCAGTAGTGTTGGAGGGAGAGAAGGAGGATGAGGATGAGTAGCCACACCTAAGAAAGAGTGATGAGGCAGTAGCTAAGCATTGAGTGGGGAGAGCACTCTCCCATTTGTATGATGAGATCACAAGTAGAGGTTATAGCAGGCATTAGTACCCACACTCGTGGAGAGGCTAGCACATCTTCCTTGCCCCCTACAAAGGATGATGTTGATATTACTCAGCCTACCAGAAATATAGGTGATGATATTTGATTTTATGCATGTACTTTAGTGTTTATAATATATATGTATATAACAAGAGATTGGCAGGAGTTCTACCATAAAAAGGATATAGAGATATTTCCAGCGTCCATCGATGAGGAGGAGATGGAATTAGATTATGTGCCTCCACCTATTATGGAGTAGGATCTAGAGTCACTTAGACCATTCATGAGGTTATGGCCAGCATATGAGAGTCTAAGGAGATGACTTCCTCAAGCTGAGACTATAGGACAATCAATCTAGACTCCAGTAGAGGTTAAGAGACTAGAGGTAGAGGTAGCATGGCTATAGGCGAAGAGGGAGTAGATAGCAGGGGAGCATCAGGTGGCCCTTGGATGGATGCATGGCCTAGAGCTTGCACTTAGATTCGGTGGATCATGGTCACAATCACATACGACTATCACTTGATGTCCTACTACCAAATCAGGAGCACTTGATCATGAGGGGTTGAGTACCCACATACCTTAGTGATGTTGTATATTGTGATGATATGTACATAAACCTTTGGATATATATATGATAATTTGGTGTTTTATGACTTATCTTAATGTGTTTGAATGTTAAATAGGAATGTGATTGATTAAATAACATTTGTAATATTATTTTATTAATATCTTCATGATTTAACATATCTTATATGATCTAATTAGCACTTATTGCAGTTTATTTTAGATACAACATGATGATTAAGTATGTTCTGCTAAATTAAATGTATTAATGATTTAACTTATCATAACACACAAGATGAATGTGAATAGTATGAAACCTAAATTAATTATAAAAATAAATTAAATAATCACTTTTGTGCTCAAGACATATATGCATGATTGATTTATGAAAAACCAAGCAATGTGAAAGCATATAAGATATGACCCAATAGCTTTAACAACACTACTTTATCATTCATACTATTCAAAGGGGTTAGACATAATACTGACACAAATGTAGATCATTGATAGATTCCTTAAGGGGTGTGCCATCTAGTTCTATTAATATGTATGCATGAGATGCAAAAGTTTTGTCAATGATGTATGGTCCTAACCAATTAGAACTGAATTTGTCTCTTTCATTTTGGTCAGAACTGATGTTGCACTAATTAGCAGATAGAACTAAGTCAGGTGCCCTTGTGGAATTATCAAGGGATAACATTATGATTGTAATGGTGATGTTTCCTTTTGCAATAAGCTTGAAGTTGTTCAAGAGCATTAATGTGTTGTTCATCGAGCATCTCAAGTTGGTGTAATCTTTGTTTTTGATAGTGTGTATCATCAACAAGTCCTTCAAGAGAAATTCTTAGTGTGGGAATCTCTAACTCCAAGGGCATTATTGCTTCACTACCATAGACCAAATTATAAGGTGTGGTCCATGTGGAAGATCGAACACTTGTGTGATAAGCCCAAAGTGTATAATGCAATTACGTGTTCCAATCCCTATGATATTTATTAACATTTTTCTTCAAAAAAATTTCAAGGATTTTATTACTTGATTCAGCTTGACCATTAGATTGTTGGTAATAAGGTGTCAAAAAATGATGTTAGATATTAAAGGTCTTTAAAAAAAAATTCACATCATTATTCTTAAATGGTGTACCATTATCAAATACTAACATGGAAGGGAATCCAAAGCGACCAATAATGTGTTCTAGGACGAAACAACATATTACCTTAGTTGTTGTAGATTGAAGAGGAATGGCCTCTACCCATTTTGTGAAATAATCAGTTGCAGTGATGATAAAGGTATGTCTAGTGGAAGAAGGGGGTGAAAATTTTCCTATAATGTCTAATCCCCAAACTACAAAGGGCCATATCAAAAGTTGAGTTTGAATTTCACTAGCAGGAGCATGGTGCAAATTGCTATGTTCCTAACATTTATGACATTTTCAAACATAATCAAAGAAATCATGTTCCATGTTTAACCAATAATACCCAATACAGATAATTTCTTGAACCAATGTTTTCCCTCCAAAATTTCAACTACAAGCACCTTCATGTGCTTGGTGAAGTGCTAGAGGTGTCTCAGATTTGTTTAAGCATTTATGTAAGAGACCATTGAATGACCTTTGATATAGAACACTAGTGAGAATTATATATTTAGATGCAAGCTTTCATAAATGAGGACAGAGGTTTTTGGTTGTTGGCTCAGGAAACGTACCACTTTTCAAATAGTTGAATATGGTATCATACCATTCACTTGAGTTTTCCTCATTTGTCTTTAAAAATTCTAATTTTTTGTCAATCAAAGGTTTTATGTTAGGGTGAATAGTGAATGTGAATTTTTTTAAGGATCTGGAGGGGATATAAGAAAGGCAACACTTTCCATTGCATCCGAAAGTTGATTATATTTTTGTGGGATGTTATCAATGGTAAATTTTTGAAACTTCTCTAACAAGTGCATGATAAGATCCTTGTATTTGGATAATTTATCATGCTTGGCTTGATATGTTACATTTATTTGTTTAAATACTAGTTTCAAGTCACCAAAGATCTTAATATCTTTGACACCCATGATTAAAGAAGCATGCAACCAAATAATTAATGCATCATATTCAATTGTTTTATTCATACATAGGAAATCTAATCAATGTGACAAGGGAATAGGCTTTCCTTCGAGCTGAACTAATATCACTCTAGCACCAAAACTATTTCTACACTTAGATCCATCAAAGTATAATTCCCATGTAGGAATGTCTATTGCCCACACATTGTCATCTACAAAAGAGTCATTGCTAGGTAATGCTAGGGGAGAACGAGCATCAACTAAGTGGTTGGTTAAGGCTTGGCCTTTGATTGATTTTTTTGAGCTTAAGATCAAACTCAGTCAATAACATAACCCATTTACCTAAACATCCTAATAATTATATTTTGTTAAAAATATGTTTGAGAGGATCAAATTTTGTCATGACTTGTATTTCAACATTTAGTAAATAATGTCACAACTTACTAGTAGCGAATGCAAGAGAAAAAAATTCTTGTTCAATTGGTGTGTATTGCATTTCATAATTAATTAAATTTTGACTAATGTAATAAATAGTATTTTCTTTTCCATTTTCATCTTGTTGAGCCAACAATGTTGCAAGAGCATGGTTAGATGCGACTATGTAAAGGATGAACGATTTGTTTGGCATAGCAAGCTATAAAATGGGCGGAGTTGCAAAGTATTCCTTCAAACTCTCAAAGGCTTGTTTACAATCCTCATTCCAATCAAAATGCACTTCCTTCTTGAGGAGATGTGTGAAAGGTAACATTCAATTGGCTAAGGAGGTGAAAAAATGATGAATGGGTTGAATTCTTCCTTGTAATGTGTGCAATTAAGAAATCTTCCTAGGAGGTGGCATGTTTCTATAGCATCAATTTTCTTTGTGTCAACCTCAACGCCTCTATGAGATATGATAAATCCTATAATATTTCCACTATCTAATCCAAAGACACACTTTTTATAACCAGAAAATCCATCCATGAATAACAAGGGTATGTGTAGGATCATGATGGGCCAAAAAGTGGCGATATGTAAGCGATATAATGGCCCATGTGGCTAACGATTTTTTTTACCCAAAATTGATGAAATGAAAAGGGTTTTTAAAGGATATTCTTAGCTTTCCACCAATATAAATTATGATTTACTTTGAATTTAATAAATAATTATTATTCATTTTCTATTTGAATTATGACTAAAGTCCTGATTGATAGGTTGATTGAAAACATATATATCTTTCAAACGATATCACATTTTTTGAATTTGAAACATGCATCACATTATATGCTTCACATACTATAGGATTAAAAAAAAAAAATTGAATTTCATGAAGTTTTGACCAAGTTAAGGTTGTCATACATACGAGTTTTTATATTTTTTAAAATTTGTAATAAAAAATCATAATTAATTATTTACTGGGAAAAAAATTAAAAATATATATGCATCACATTGGGACATGAGTCCTCTACTTATATCTAAAATATTATAAAAAAATATTATCATTTTATTGTGGTTAGGGTGGTCAGATAGACACCTACTTCTGATTTTTTCCCTAAAATTTAAGTACTAATGCATTGAAATTTAAAATTTTCACCAAATAGATTTTATTTATTTTTAAATAAACTTAGTAGTTTAGAAACTACATACAATTTTCTATAGATTCTATTCTTACATATTTTTGAAATAATGTAGATAACTTACTCAATTTTTTACGTCAATTTGCTTAACTCTCATTTTTCTAATTTTTTTGCCACTTAAGGGCCTATTTTTTCCATGATGATCCTGCACATACCCACAAGAAAGCATGTCCAACAGTTGAATCCACTATCATTTCAATATTAGGAAGGGGAAAATCATCCTTTAAAGAGGCTTTATTCAAGTCACAAAAAATTGTACATATCTTAATACGATTATCAAGTTTAGCAACTGCTACAATGTTTGAGATCCAAGGACAATAATCAATAGGTCAAATGAAACCTATGTCAAGGAGTTTTTCAACTTCTCCTTTAATGTGCAAGGCTATTTTAGGATTCATTTTTTGTATCTTTTGTCGAATAGGCTTAACATTTTTAGCAAGAACAATGTTATGTGTTATTATCTTTGGATCTATTCTTGGCATATCTAAATATTTCCAAGCAAAATTTTTAGGATAAACATGAAGCAAAGTTGTACTATCCTCTTGTTCTTCATCATCAAGGAACTTCCCAATCTTAATGACCTTTTCTTTATCATCTATGTCCATTGGTTTATCAATGGTATCCCCTAAGGGGATAGCATTTGACTTAGGAAATTTGGGATCATATGGTTCCATGATTTTATGCAGCTTCTCACTTATGTCATTGTGATTGGTGTTAATCATAGCACAGGTAACCCATTTCATGGGAGGAGTAGAGGATTTCGTATCATAAACTCCAAACTGTTGTTTCAAATCTTCATCACTTTCAACATACTCCCATGATGGTGGTAAATCCATATCAAGGAATTCATGATCTTTTAGTGTAAGATTGATTCTTGGATTACATGTGATGGTGTTGGTGTTTAGTGATGGTCGTTGAGTTGCTTTAATTATCTTAGAAAATAAATATCCCAAACCAGTCTTTGTCTCTTGTGAATTAGGTTCTATAGGAACATGAATTCCTTGTTCATGTTTTCCACATCATTTACCATCATATCCCAATTGTTTTACAAGCTCATAGCCTTGTCCATAAAAGTTTTTCCATTTCCTTCAAATTGGGTGGTTGTTGATAATCTATCTCATCAAAATTTATTGTGTATGTTGTATTTTCATCCAAATTAGATGAGGTAGATGGTTGGGAGGATTCTTCTAAATTCTGAGTTGACATAACCATTGGTTGTTCTTTTTTTCATCCTCTTTTCATGTGATTATGTATTTTCCCATAAATGAAGGTGTGAATTCTAATGTACCCCAATCATCATCTAGCAATTTAGACACAGTCTTCTTCCTCTTGTTTGCTAGTCTCAAGGAATTCTATATGAGATCTTGGAATTAATGTGTTCAAAGGACTTGTTCCTTTTTCAAGTTGTAAACAACTTTCAGGCTTGGGGTCTATTTAAACTTGATAACCTTTTTTTTATAGACAAATTTCATTATTTGATGAAGGGTCAAAGGCACCACATGCATCTCATGAATCCATGGTCTTCCCAAAAGAAGATAGTACACAAGATCATAGGGCATGACATGAATAGGAGTTTACAGGGTATTCATTTTGACTATAATTGGTAAATTGATTACACTAAGCGATTGCTTTGTAATATTGTCAAATCCTCTAATAGATAAGGAATAAAGTTTGATTTTTTATTTATCCACACATGATCTATCTAGGAGCTTTACACTACAAACATTAAGGGTAGAACCATTTTCAACAAGGGTTCTTTTGATGCCTATTCTATTGTATTGAGAAATTATTATAAATGCCTCATTTTTCTTTCTTAATTCTAACATCAACTTCATTCATTCCTTGCATAAGATTTGCCAAGTCATCAAAATTTGTACTAGGTGGAACCACTATTTGTTGGAATGTTGGTTGGAGCATAGAGTTATAGCTTGATGAATTCTGAAGAAGGTCCCAAAGGGATATCTTTCTAGGAGTGCTCTTAAGTTGCTCAAAAAGATCATACTCCCTTAATCAAGGAGCACTAGGTAGTATAGAATTGGGAAAAGGTAAAGAGGTTGGGCTTGGGTGCAGTGGTTGTGGGTTATTTCTAGTGTAATGTGTGTGAGCAACAACATCATGCTTAGGTGGGTAAAGGGTAAACTCAAGTTTAGTTGGAGTTGGAGGTTTATGTGAAGGTGGGTAAAGGACAATTTGAGGTTGAATTACATTAACATCTTTTATTTTAGGTTCTTCACAAGAAACCTTAGTGGATGGATTTTGGGATATGAAGTCCTCAAGGGCTTCATCTAACATATCAAAGTCATCACTACTAAAAGTTTTGGAAGATAAGTTATCATTGGTTTGTTTGGGTTTATCATCACAAGCCTTAGTGGAAGAACTTAGAGAGAGGAAGACCTACAGAGCTTCATCTAACTTATCCAAGTCAACACTGCTAAGAGATTTGGATGATATAGTTTTTCTAAATTGAAGCATAGTTTTTATTGTGTAATTTGATTTTTTGAGGTTTGTTTTGCATTTTCTGATGAATCTGATTTAAATGAATTAGGAACTAATGTTGAAAATGAAGATTGTAAAAATCTAATGCTATCCATAATTTTAATTAAACTAAATGATGGTAATGCTAATGATTTTAATGTAATAGAAAATAATTGAACATAAACCAAAAAGTAACTGAAACAAACAATAACTTAAGAAACTAAGAACAAAATTATGAAAATATTGATGCAGAATGTGTACTAGTACTAAGTCGCGTAGAGTGGTGAATTAGTCCTAGTAGGGGAATTTTTGAAGTTTTTATGAATTTTTTGATGGATGTTGATTTGTTATATACTGTACCATGCAAATTTAAAGTTAAAATGAAAAATCTCACTATTTTGCAAGGAAATGAAATACAATAATGCAAGCTTAAAGGAGCTTTTTACTAATGCAAAATTTAAAACCCTATAATGCAAAACAATGCAACACCTAATGCAATGTTGATGTAAACTATTCCTTGGATGCAAATGCACTTGAGATCATAAGAAAAATTGTTCTAAATTCAGGTTCACCAAAATGTATACGAAGATTTTGGCACCCAAGGGCTTTCTTATGCTTCTAGGGTTTTCACTTAAAAGGAGAAAGATGGGCTAAAATGGGGAATGTATACATTCAAAATGAATGCAAGGATGGATGAAGTAACCCTAAATACAATGTTATAGTCTTATAAACTGATAAAAGTAATGACTTATTAATGTAAAAGCTAAGAAATGTAAGCTCTTTGAAAACACATTGTGATATGCAGAATGATATGATAAATGCAATATAGAACAAGATAAAGATGCTAGACAGAAATTATGCACTTGTAAATTGATGAAGGCTAAAATGAAGATTGCAGATGCCTCTAAAATTCTAGAAAATCTTATTTTCTAGCCAACTGGGACACTTACGCCAAGTAGGGCGACTTAATCCAAGATTAGGGAAGTTACACAAAAATCTGTTTTTGCCAAATGGGTATCTAGAATAGCAAAAACCTCTAAGAGACTAGTGCAGTGGGACTAAGTAACCACTATTGGAAACTTACTCAACTTTGTATTTTCTGCAAATCTAAAAGTGGAAACATAATCCCACAGTTTGCACTCTCTTTTCTAACAAAATCCCAAATCTGAATTTGTGAAAACACCTACAAAAAAAAGTATAAATTGATTTCTAATGGGGGATTTCTTTGGTCAAACCCCTAGTTTGTATTTACACCTTGAAAGAGATAAAATCTACATAAAACCCTAGCTCTAAGTGTGTCTAAGACTAGGAAGTCTGGAAATGAGATGCAACCCTATTCTAATATGTAAGAATAAGATGCATAAATGGATTTAGAACAATGCAAGACTCATTCTAAGAGACACTAAATCACATTAGAAAGGAATCTTAATGAAATCCAAACCTTCCTTAGGCTGAAGATAGAGAGAAAATGGAAGATGGAATCACTTTGAAAACAAGTCTTTAGGATTGATTTGATGGCTAGTTTCATATCCTCAACCTACATTTCTCCATGATTCTCCATAGGCATCCATAATCAACTCTTTACACTATGAGATCTTGGACAAAAAGTGCACTAGAGGACCTACAAAAACCCTAAATTTGTGTGCCAGAGCTTCAACTTTGTTGTAGATACACTAATGAATCATCTTGTGAAAGATATTTTACTTTTAACTCTTAAATTTGCTTGTTGAAAATGACTTAATGTTGTGAAAAATGACCTAAGAAAATATATTTATAGGCATCAACAACTAATTATTCATTATTTTAACTTCACAGGCCCACATCCATCAGGAATTTGAATTAAGTTGGTGATTTTCCCACTCAAAAGTGAAAAATCCCTCAAAAGGGACTAAGTCACCACCCTGGGTGGCTTATTCCCACCAAGGGTTTTTGAGGTGGGTTTTGTGGAATTTGAATGATTTGAATGTTTCTTGTCAGGATTTTTATGATTTATGACTAGAATAGGTCTTAAATTCCAAAATAATGAGTCTTATGGGCCTATAAATGCATTTTTTAAGGGGTGATTGATGCAAGGGTGTCTAAAATAGCACTAAATTATACCAAAAATTGTACTATCTTGAAGGAGTACAATTTTCATGTCCAAAATCTTACCCCTTTTACATTTTAGACATGGAAAAAGTAACCCTTCTACGTTTTCGCATGTCTAGGCCCTCCTAGTGGACGTTGGTTTTATTTTTCCTAGATTTAATGTTGTAATGTGGCCAACACATTCACATTAGGCCTTGGACCCTTGTGAATCATTAAAAATTCTAAGATGTCTTGTAAAAGTTTTGTGAAGTGTTGTAACCTACTTTCACACTTTTCTAGGACCCTTTCATTATAATTCATCTAAAAAAACCCTTTTTTATCACTTACCAAGTCTTATTTTAGAGTGTTGTAAAGAGTCGGAACAAAAATTCATGATTTTCTAGGCTTGTCATCTCTAATTCAACCCTTTCTTATGTTTAAATGACCCATTAATGCACTTTCTTTCCCTACTTAAGTGTATTTTTGAGAATATTCCTATTAAACCTCATTAAATGCACTTTAGTCCCCAATACCCAATACAATTGGCTTGTTGGGACCAAGTTTCCACATGGGGAAACTTAGTCCCACTGGACACAAAAATCAACATAATTCTAATTTTTTGGCAGGATTTTATTCTCTTAAGCTTAAGGTCAGCTCGAGATGTGTTATTTTCAAGAAATATTATAAAATCAAGTATAAATAGAGGGTTTTTCTCTCATTCCTCCCCACAATTCATTATTCAAGCAATCCATTCATTTACTTAATCATTCTCAAGCATTCTAAGCACTTTCAAGTATCCATTAGAGCATCCATTTGCATATCTTTAGATTTCAACATCAAGGGTTTGGTGAGTTTGTGACATTGCATGTTATTCATTCACCATTCTATCTTTATTTCATTTCATTTTCTAGGGTTTGATTACCAAATTGGGGTTTGACCAAGGCAAACCCGTATCCTCTAACTCTTAACCCTTTTCCCCCTCTTTGCATGTGTTTTTTTATAAGACTCGTATGCAGATTTGTCAAAGAGAAAGGTGTTAAATAGTGGTCAACAATCCATCAAATTTATTCAAGTCAATAAAGCCCTAATTGAATATTGGGGAACTCTTTCAACTTGTTTTCTATAGAATATAAACCAAACACCTATCAAGAAGAGAAGTGCAAACCAAAAGCTACAGATTCTTGTCCCAAATTTCTTGAGATTCCTAGGTGGACTAAGTCACCATCTATGGTGAATTATTCCCACTACCAGGCCTGAAAACTATTTTTTATATTTCTTAGTACCCTTTTGGTAGAAACCTATTTTGATAGAATCTCCTCGAAACATCACTAAGTCACCCAACTTGGTGTAAGTGTCCTAGTTGGCTTCAACAACAAAATTTGCTGGATTCCAGAGCATCTCTGCATCACACTTCAATTTCCAGGTGTATCTCTCCAATCTTGTTTATTTTTGTTATTGTTTACTTGCATTGCTAGGTCATTCTACATATCGCAATTTGTTTTAAAAAAACTTTCATTTCTTATGTTTTCCATTAATAAGTCATTTCTTTTAGAAATTTATTGCATTTAGACATTCCATTTAGACATACTTCATCCATCCTTGCATTAATTTTGAGTGTAGAAATTGCCCATTTTGGCCCATCTTTCTCCTATTAGGTGAGAAACCCTAGAGAAGTGTAAGAAATTCTCACCTCTTGATATGTTTGGTTACTTACATCTTGAAACAAATGAATGACCTAAGTTCCCTCCATCAGGTGGACCTAGTTCATCTAAACAAGCAACCCCTCAACCAAACTACGATAACAAAGTTACAAATACCCCAATCAACTTTGAACAAACCTATGGCAAAGGTTTTACCATCTTAAGCAAACAATGATGTGACACAACAACTAAACATGACATTCATCAACTTTTAGAACAAAATTGAAAAGATGAAAACACAACAAGGTTAGGATATCAAGATCCTCCTCATGATAGAAAGCCTCTTAGAGAATATTGGAGACTTCATAATTATGGCACAATGATCTTTGATTCCCCTCCCGATATGAATATTCTCATTCCACATGAACAACCCTTACATGATAACAATGAAAAAGATGATAGGATCACTTTGGGTCCTCCTCCTCCTTCTATTTGATAAAAGGGTGAATCTAGCAAACATAAGAGGCCTTACAAGTTACAAAAACTCAAGTTTCCTCTCTATCCACCACCTGAATGTGAAAGGAAATTGCAAATCCTTTTAAACAAAGGTCTCATACTATAGAACCTATGAAAAGTTTGGTTATTTATCCTAAAGATGCTAACGCTCCACATTGTGCATATCATCATGTTCTTGGACATTGAAGTGATAAGTGTTGCCAATTGAAATAAATACTGAGCAAGTATCATTTTGATGGTGATAATTACTATCCAATAAATCCATAAACCATCCTTCAACACCTTATCATGTAATAGTTGTAGAACATTCTCTTCTCACTATTACATGACCTCTCCCATCACCTATCTCAACTCATTCTTTTCTTGCACCCAGTGGAGGCAAGAATTTGCTAGCCTTATCCTAGTAATGCATTTTTCATTGTCCCTTCACTGTGTTATTCACCTTCTTCTCATACCAATTGATATTGGAAGGTGAATGACTTGCTTGATGGTTGAATTGCATTTTCCTTACTAGATTTTTTCATTTTTGATTTTCTTTTTATTTTGCGTGTTGGAATGTGCTTATCATGTTCCCCTGTGATGTGATGTTTGATGCTCTCTTTCTCTTTGTTACATTCTTCTATTTGTACCTTCATTCTTCTATACATGTCGTACATTTCTTTCACATTTTGTCTTTTGCATACCTTTTTCCTTTTGGGGATGACACAAGGCATTGAGACTAAAATGTCTCTTTCATGTTGACCTAAAAGGCCCCTTTTCTTTGTCTTTTCTTTTGTCTATTTCTTGTGTTTTCCCTTTGGGGATGACGCAAGGCATTGAGACTGAAATGTCTCTTTCATGTTGACCCAAAGGCCCCTTTTCTTTGTCTTTTCTTTTGTCTTTTGCTTGTGTTTTCCATTTGGGGATGATGCAAGGCATTGAGACCACAATCTCTTTCATTTTGACCCAAAAGGCCCCTTTTCTTTTACTTTTGTCTTTTTCTTGTGTTTTCCTTTTAGGGATGATGCAAGGAATTGAAACCGAAATGTCTCTCTCATGTTGACCTAAAAGATTTTTCTTTTTCTCTTGCCTTTTCATTTTATTTTTGCTTGTGTTTTCCTTTTTGGGATGATGCAAAGTGTCAAGAAATACTATTTCTCTTCCATGTTGACCCAAAAGGATATTTCTTTCCTTTGTCTTCTCTCTCTTTGTGTCATTCTTCTAGTTCAATGTATTTGGGGAATGATGATATTTTTGAGCTCTTTATAAATCATTGTAGCAAAAAACATACTAACACCAAATCCATAGATCCCTTATGTGTTTGGTGTTTTAATTTTGGGGGCAACCCCTTTCTTTTCTTTTTCCTTTTTCTCTCACATAACGTAGCCTTACTCAGAAATGTATGACTTGGCATAGGGGATTTCCAAGTTGGATCTCATGTATTATTTATTTTTATCATGTAAATATTAGAATTTGAAATAAGTTATCTATATTTATTTATTTGAATAAGTTATCTATATTATTTCAAAAATATGTAAGAATAGAATTTGTAGAAAATTGAATTTAGTTTCTAAAATACTAGGTTTATTTAAAAATAAATAAAATCTATTTGGTGAAAATTTGAAATTTCAATGCAGTAGTACTTAAATTTCAGGGAAAAAATAAGAAGTAGTTTGTCTGACCACCCTAACCATAATAAAATGATAATATTTTTTAGTAATATTTTATATATAAGTAGAGGACTCATGTCCGGATGTGATGCATATTTTTTTGTAATTTTTTTCCAAGTAAATAATTAATTATGAATTTTTTATTACAACTTTTAGAAAATATAAAAACTTGTTTGTCTGACCACCTTAACTTGGTCAAAACTTCATGAAATTTAATTTTTCTTTTTAATCCTATATTATGTGAAGCATAGAATGTGACATGTTTTGGATTCAAAAAATATGATACCGTTTGAAAGTTATAGATGTTTTTCAATCAACCTATTGATCAGGACTTTAGTTATAATTCTAATAGAAAATGAATAATAATTATTTATTAAATTTAAATTAAATCATAATTTATATTTTTGGAAATATTATAATCTCCTCTAAAAACCCTTTTCGTTTCATTAATTTTGGGTGAAAAAAAAGTCATCAACCACATACCCTACAAATACCCATAATATTGCCACTTTTTGGCGCACCATGATCTTGCACATACCCTTTTCATTTGCTACTTTAAAGTAATTGCTCATATTAGAGTGTGTAGAAATTCCTTTAAAGTGGGGGAATTCATTAGCATTATTCATTTACATTTTTCCTCTTTCTTGGTTCTTAGTGCAGCCTTGTTACTTTATATGATGCATTTGTCACTTTGTGGATGACATTGGGTGTAGTTCCCTTCATGAGTGTGATCTATCTTAGCATATTGCATTCCTCTTGGTGGCTTGATGCAATACACTACATCCCCTAAGTAGCAAATTTTCTATTCTTTTTTTGGTCCTCTCTTGGAGACATTAGACACAATATTCCCTAAGTTAAAGACATCACATGAACTAAGAAAGACTCCTTTGAACATCTTTTTCATGTTACCTTTTGAATGTTATATTTCCACCTTGGATAACATAGCTTGCATGCCTGTGGAGCCATCATGTTTGTTCATGAGCTCCAAGCATACAAATTTTTGCTTGTCTCGTGAAGCTCAAAATGTTATTTTACTTTGTGGTAACATATTAAAGTTATCAAGAAGTATAAATTTGGTCTAGTTGAGCAGGAAGCCCATTCCAAGGCATGACTATTCCCCATAGCCACATACATGTGTGTGAGTGCATACCAACCATGAGTGTATGTATCTCACCTTTTTGGCCTCCTCATCCAATGGACACCATGAGTTCCATCACCTCAGAGTGAGTATACATTTATTTTTCCAAACAGACATCCTAGATCCAATCCACAACTAGATGGAAAAACAATCAAAGATTCATCTGACTATACTTTTCTTTCTCCTCTTCTCTCTGTCATCATTCTCATGTGTGTTTCTTGTGCTCATGTTTATTTTTTCATGGGATCTTCATCTTGGGGGCTTGATCATCCCTCTTGATCGTTGTTGTCTCATCTTGCTAAGCATTAGTTCATTGAAACCCCTCTTAATTACATGTTCAACTACTTTAGTGTGATTTTGAAGTAGGTTAATCCTCTCACTATAGTGGGGGCTAATTGTGGACATAGAAAAAGTAACCATTCTACTTTTTCCCATATCTAGGCCCTCCTAGTGGACTTTGGCTTGATTTTTCCTAGATTTAAGGTTGTAATGTGGCCAACACATTCACATTAGGTCCTGGACCCTTGTAAATCATTAATAATTCTAAGATGTCTTGTAAAAGTGTTGTGAAGTTTTGTAACCCACTTTCACACTTTTCTAGGATGGTTTCATTATAATTCATTTAAATAACCCCTTTTTATCACTTACCAAGTCTTACTTCAAAGCGTTGTAAATTAGAGTTGTAACAAACTTTAACACTTTTCTAGGATTGTCATCTCTAATTCATCCCTTTATTATGTTTAAATGACCCCTTAATGCACTTTCAAGCCCTACTTAATTGTATTTTTGAGAATATTCCTATTAAACCTCATTAAATGCACTTCAATCCCCAACACCCAGTAAAATTTCCCTTGTGGGACCAGGTCACCACATGGGGCAACTTAGTCCCACTGGGCACAAAAAAATAAATAAATAAATTTTCTAGTAGGATTTTATTCTCATAACCTTAAGGTCGGCTTGTGATGTGTTATTTTCAGGAAATATTGTAAAATCAAGTATAAATAGAGGATTGTTCTCTCATTCCCCCCAATTCATCATTCAAGAAATCCATTCATTTACTTAATCATTCTCAAGTATTCTAAGCACTTTCAAGCATCCATTAGAGCATCAATTTGCATATCTTAATATTTCACCATCAAGGGTTTGGTGATTTTGTGACATTCCATGTTATTCATTCACCATTTTGTCTTTATTTCATTTCATTTTTTAGGTCTTGATTACTGAATTTGGGTTTGGCCAAGGCAAACCCCTATCCTCTAACCCTTAACAAATTTTCCCCTCTTTGTGTGTGTGTTTTACAAGTCTTGTATACAAATTTGTCAAAGATCAAGGTCTTAAATAGCGGTAAAAAATCCATCAAAGTCATTCAGGTCAACAAAGCCCTAAATGAAGCTTGGAGACCTCTTTCAGCCTGTTTTCTATAGAATGTGAACCAAACACCTATCAAGAAGGGAAGTGTAGACCGAAAGCTATAGAGTCTTGTCCCAAATTTCTATAGATTCCTAGGTGGACTAAGTCACCACTTGTGGTGTATTAGTCCCAATGTTAGGCCTACAATGTGATTTTTACATTTTTGAGTACCCATTGGACATAAACATGTTTTGGTAAAATCTCCTCGAAACAAGACTAAGTTGGCATAAGTGTCCTAGTTGGCTTCAACAAAAAAATCTATAGGATTCTAGAGCCTCTCTGCATCACACTTCAATTTTGAGTTGCACCTCTCCTATCCTTTTTATTGTTTCCTTGTTTCCTAGGTCATTCAGCATATCACAATGTGTTTTAAAACAACTTGCATTTCTTAGGTTTTGCATTAACAAGTCATTTCTTTTATCAACTTATACATTTAGACATACTTCATCCATCCTTGCATTGATTTTGAGTGTAGGAATTTCCCATTTTTTCCATCTTTCTTTCTCCTTTTAGGTGAAAAAACCTAGAAGTGTAAGAATTTGCTTGGATGCAAAAATCATTTTATACAAAGATTTTGGCATACAAGGAGTCTTCTTACACTTCTAGGGTTTTTCACCTAAAAGGAGAAAGATGGGCCAAAATGGTCAATTTCTAGATTCAAAATCAATGTGAGGATGGATGAAGTATGTATAAATGCAATAAACTGATAAAAGAAATGACTTATTAATGTAAAACCTAAAAAATGCAAGTTGTTTGAAAACACATTGTGATATGCAGAATCACCTAGGAATGCAAGTAAACAATAACAAAAATAAACAAAATTGGAGAGGTGCACCTAGAAACTAAAGTGTGATGTAGAGAAGCTCTAGAATCCTACAAATTTTTCTATTGAAGCCAACTAGGACACTTACACCAAGCTGAGCATCTTAGTCCTATTTCAAGGATATTCTACTGGAATAGGTTTTTGTCAAATTGGTACTCAGAAATGTAAAAATCACTTTTCAGGCTTGGCATTGGGACTAATTTTCCACATATGGCAACTTAGTCCACCTGGGAATCTCAGGAAATTCAGGATAGGAATCTATGGCTTTCGGTCTACACTTCCCTTCTTGACAGGTGTCTAGTTTACATTCTATAGAAAATGGGCTGAAAGAGGTCTCCAAGCTTTAATTAGGGCTTTGTTGACTTGGATGAATTTGATGGATTGTTGACCACTTTTTAACACCTTTCTCTTTTACAAATCTACATACAAGACCAAACCCTTGATGTTGAAATCTCAAGATATGCAAATGGATGCTTGAAAGTGCTTAGAATACTTGAGAATGATTAAGTAAATGAATGGATTGCTTGAATAATGAATTGGGTGTCAAAATATGCAAAATTATGGGAAAACCCTTTATTTATACTTGATTTTACAATATTTCCCAAAAAATAACATATCACAGGCTGACCTTAAAGTTAAGAGAATAAATCCTACGAGAAAATTAAAATTATTTTGCTTTTTCTGCCCAGTGGGACTAAGTTGCCCCAGGTGGTGACTTGGTCCCACCAAGGAAATTTTACTGGGTGTTGACGATTGAAGTGTATTTAATGTTGTTTAGTGGGAATATTCTCAAAAATACACTTAATTAGGGATGGAAAGTGCATTAAGGGGTCACTTAAACATAGGAAAGGGTTGAATTAGTGCCGACAATCCTAGAAAAGTGTGAGAGTTTGTTACAACTCTTTACAACACTTTGAAATAAGACTTGGTAAATGATAAAAAGGGGTTATTTAAGTGAATTATAATGAAGGGGTCCTAGAAAAGTGTGAAAGTGGGTTACAAAACTTCACAACATTTTTACAAGAAATCATAGAATTCTTAATGATTCACAAGGGTCCAAGAACTAATGTGAATGTGTTGGCCACATTACAACATTAAATCTAGGAAAAATCAAGCCAAAGTCCACTAGGAGGGCCTATACATAAGAAAAAGTAGAAAGGTTACAGGTATGTGTAGGATCATGATGGGCCAAAAAGGGGCAATATGATGGGTATGTGGTTGATGACTATTTTTTTACTCAAAATTGATGAAATGAAAAGGATTTTTAAAGGAGATTCTTAGTTTTAAACTGATATAAATTATGCTATAACTTGAATTTAATAAGTAATTATTATTCATTTTCTATTCAAATTATGACAAAAGTCCTGATTGATTGGATGATCAAGGATCATCTATAACTTTCCAACGATATCACATTTTTTGAATCCAAAACATGCGTCACATTCTATGTTTTGCATACTATAGGATTAAAAAAATAAAAATTGAATTTCATGAAGTTTTAACCAAGTTAAGGTGGTAAGAGATATGAGTTTTTATATTTTATAAAAGGTTGTAATAAAAAATTCATAATTAATTATTTACTTGGAAACAAATTACAAAAAAATATGCATCACATCGGCGCATGAGTCCTCTACTTATATCTAAAATCTTATAAAAAATAATTATCATTTTATTGTGGTTAGGGTGATCGGACAGACACCTACTTCTTATTTTTCCCTGAAATTTAAGTACACCCATTGAAATTTCAAATTTTCACCAAATAGGTTTATTTATTTTTAAACAAACCTAGTAGTTTAGAAACTACATTCAATTTTCTATAGATTCTATTCTTACATATTTTTGAAATAATATATATAACTTATTCAAATTTTTACGTCAAGTTGCCTAACTCTATTTTTTTTGATTTTTTTGCCACTTAAGGGCCTGTTTTTTCCATGATGATCCTGCACATACCCTTAATTTTCTCATGTCCACGGTTAGCCCCCACTTTAGTGAGAGGATGACCCTACTTCAAACTCACACTAAAGTAGCTGAACATGTGATTAAGATGGGTTTCAATGAACTAATGCTTAGCAAGATGAGACAACAATGATCAAGAGTGATGATCAAGCTCCTTAGGATGAATATCCCATGACAAACTAAACATGAGCACAAGAAACACATGTGAGAATGATGTAAATGAAGAGGAAGAAAAGGGAAGAGAGAGAGAGAGTCAGATCAAGCTTTGATTTTTTGTCCATCCCATTGTAGATCAGATCTAGGTTGCTTGTATGGAAAGAGAATGAATACTTACACAGAGGTGATGGAACTCATGGCTGTCCACTGGGTGAGAAGGCCAAAAATGTGAGAAACATATACTCATGGATAGTATGCACTCACACACACGCTAGTGGCTATGGGGAAAATTCATGCCTTGGAATGGGCTTCCCACTCAACCATACCAAAGTTATTCCTCCTGATAACTTTAATAAGGAACCACAAAAGAAAATAACTTTTCGAGCTTCACGAGACAAAAAAACTTCATATGCTTGGAGCTTATGAACAAACACAATGGCACCATAGGCATGAAAATTGTGTTATGCGAGGTGGCCATATAACAAATTCAACATGAAAAATATGTTCAGAGGAGTCTTGCCTAGTTCATGTGAGGTCTTTAACTTAGGGAACATTGTGTCTAATGTCTCCAAGAGAGGACCGGTCAAAGAATAGAAAATTCATAACTTAAGGGATGCAGTGTGTCACATCAAACCACCAAGAGGACTGTAATATGCTAAGATAGATCATGATCAAGAAAGACATCACACCCAATGTCATCCACAAAGCGACAAAATGCATTGTATGAAGTAATAAGGCTACACTAAGAACCAAGAAAAAGAAAAATGCAAAATGTATAATGCTAATGTATGCCCCTACTTTAAAGGAATTGCCACACATCGTACTATGATAAATTACTTTAAAGTACCAAATGAAAAAAGAAACAAGACATGAAAGCCAACTTGGAAAGCCCATATGCCAAGTCATACATTTCTGAGTAAGGTTGCATCATGTGAGAGAAAAAGGAAAAATAAAAGAAATGGGTTGCCCACAAAATGAAAACACAAAACACATAAGGGATCTATGGATTTGGGGTCTTTATGTTCTTTGCTAAAATGTTTTGTAAATTGTTCAGAACTATCATCATTCCCCAAATATGCATAACTAGAAGAATGGCACAAAGAGAGTGAAAACAAAGAAAAGAAAGATCCTTTTGGGTCAACATTGAAGAGACAGTATGTCTTAACACTTTGCATCATCCCCAAAATGAAAACACAAGTAAAAAGAAAATGAAAAGGTGAAATGAAAAGAAAAATATTTTGGGTCAAGATGAGAGAGACATTTTGGTCTTAATTCCTTGCATCATCCCCAAAAGTAAAATAGAAGAAAAAGAAAAAATTAAAAGAAGAGGGGCCTTTTGGGTCAACATGAAAGAGAAATTTTGGTCTCAATGTCTTGCATCATCCCCAAAAGGAAAACACAAGTGAAAGACAAAAGAAAAGATAGAGAAAAGGGGTTGTTTGGGTCAACATGAAATAGACATTTTGGTCTCAATTCCTTGCATCATCCCCAAAAGGAAAACACAAGAAAAACACAAAAGAAAAGACAAATAAAAGGGGTTGTTTAGGTCAACATGAAAGGGACATTTCGGTCTCAATGTCTTGCATCATCCCCAATTTGGTAATAAAACCATAGAAAATGAAATGAAATAAAGAGATAATGATGAATGAATAATGTGCAATTTCACAAACTCACCAAAATGTATACAAAGATTTTGGCACCCAAGGGATTTCTTACACTTCTAGGGTTTTTTACCTAAAAGGAGAAATATGGGAAAAATGGGAAATCTATACACTCAAAATCAATGCAAGGATGGATGAAGTATGCCTAAATACAATGTCCTAATGTGATAAATTGATAAAAGTATTTACTAATTAATGCAAAACCTATGAAAGGTAAGTTGTTTGAAAACACATTGTTATATGTAGAATGATAGGATAAATACAATATACAGCAAGATAAAGATGCTACAAAAAAATTGTGCACCTAGAAATTGATGAAGGCTATAATGAAGATTGTATATGCCTCTGAAATTCTAGAAAATCTAATTTTCTAGCCAGCTGGGATAGTTACACTAAGTTGAACGACTTAGTCGCAGATTAGGGAAACAGCTCAGAAATCTATTTTTGCCAAATGGGTAACTAAAACTGCAAAAACCTCTAACAAACTAGTGCATTGGCACTAAGTCACCACTATTGGAAACTTATTCCACTTTGTATTTTTTGCAAATCCAAAAGTGGAAATGGAAGCCCATAGTCTGCACTTTGTTTTCATACAGAAGCCTAGATCTGAATCTATGAAAACACTTCCAAACTAAAGTATAAATTGATTTCTAATGGGGTTTTCCTTTTTCAAACCCCTATTTGGTATTTAAACCTTCAAAGAGATAAAATCTGCATAAAACCCTAGCCCTAAGTGTGTCTAAGACTAGGAAGTTTGAATATGAGATGCAACCCTATTCTAATATGCAAGAATAAGATGCATAAATGGATTTAGAACAATGCAAGACACATTCTAAGAGACACTAAATCACATTATAAATGAATCTTAATGAAATGAAAACCTTCCTTAGGCTAAAGATAGAGAGAAAATCAAATATGGAATCACTTTGAAATCAAGTCTTTAGGATTGATTTGATGGCTAGTTGCATATCCTCAACCTAGATTTCTCCATGATTCTCCATACGCATCCATAATCAGCTCTTTACACTATGAGATCTTGGACAAAAATTGCACTTGAAGACCTACAAAAACCCTAACTTTTTGTGCTAGAGCTTCAACTTTGTTGTAGATATACTAATGAATCTTCTTGTGAAAGATATTTGACTTTTAACTCTTGAATTTACTTGTTGAAAATGACTTAATGTTGCTAAAAATGACCTAGAAACATATATTTATAGGCATCAATAGCTAATTATTCATTATTTTAACTTCGTAGGATGACATCCATTGGGAATTTGAATTAGGTCAGTGATTTTCCTACTCAAAAGTGAAAAATTCCTCAAAAGGGACTAAGTTGCCACCATAGGTGACTTAGTCCCATCGGGGGTTTTTGAGGTGGGTTTCTTGGAATTTGAATGATTTGAATGCTGCTTATCAGGATTTTTATGATTTGTGAGTGGAATAGGCCTTAAATTCCAATGTAATGAGTCTTAGGGGCCTATAAATGTAGTTTTTGAGGGGTGATTGATGCAAGGGTGTCTAAAATAGGACTAAATTAGACCACAGGTTGTACTATCTTGAAGGAGTACAATTTACGTGTCCACAACACTGAAAGATGAAGCTAGGTCAAAGATTGTTCTAGTGAAATTTCTTTCTTGAAATGGTGAATAGTTGAAATTGAAATCTACATTTATATCAACATGATCATCTATAAAGGGGACTAAATTGCCACATTTTTAACAAAAAACTAGTTTAGTATTGTTTAAATTGACATTAAAATTTTGAAATTAAATTGCTTTATCATAGAAAATAGTGCATGATTGGAGCCTAATCACCATAATTTTGTAATATCATTATAAATCTTAATGACTTTCTTCATGAAATTTATTATATTTGTAGTGTAGAAAAAAGTAACCCTTCTTCACACTTTATTTGGGAATATATAATTAATGATAAAATGGACTTAATTGTGCCATATTTAGGGTGTTGTAAAGTGTTTCCTTACACTTTGAAACTAATCTATGGTTTTATTAATTATTTTTTAGGTTAATTAGAGCTTAATTGGCCCCTTAAATTCAAATCCAAGCCTTATTTATTACATTTTTTGTGGGATAAATCTCAAAATTCATTAATAATGTTTCACAACACTTAATTTGGAAAGATTTGAGTCCTAGGCTGGTGACTTGTGACCAATTCACCACCTGTGAATGGGTCCTTCCTAGGTCCTAGGACCCCCTTTTGGCATAACATTTTACCTCCCCAAAACTTGTCCTAGTTATGTGTGCTATGACCCATTCACTCTATGGTGAATGAGTCCTCCTTAACTTAGGGGTGGTGAATGGGTCCTTCCTAGATCCTAGGACCCCCTTTTGGCCTAAAATTTTACCTCCCTGAAACTTATCCTAGTGATGTGTGGTAGGACCCATTCACTCTATGGTGAATGGGTCCTCCTTAACATAGGGAACCCCTTTTTGAACTTATTCTTGGAAAATTTTTAGTGGTTTTAAATCCTAGATCTAATGTTGGCTTGTGTTATTTGAATTTTGGTATTAAATCTTAAGATAAGTATAAATATAAGGCCATTTCTCCTAGTTTCATCCTAAGACTTTGAAGAAACCTAGCAAGTTCAAGTATTCATCTTACAACATTTCAAGTGCAATTACAAGGTATTAAAGAGAAAATTATCAAGGTTTCATTGCAGTAATGAAAGGCCATTTCATCATGTCAAAGATAAATAGTGCATCATGCATGTAGTTGAGTTTATGTGTTGATGTAGCATTGAAGATCGATTTACAAGCATTATTTCACATCCAAATTCAAGATCATGATACACATTCTTCATAGCCACTTCATGTTAGATTGTGGATTTATCATCCAATATTTCATCCAAGGTATCATTGTTTCATGTTTCATGTTACATGTTCATTTCTTATTGTTTCATCATAATGTTTAATTACCTAAATGAAGTTTGACCAAGGAAAACCCCTATTGACTAACAATCAACAATTCTTCTTCTTCCTTAATGTGTGATTGTAGGTTTTAGGTTGAAGATCAAGTGGAGAAAAATAGTTGTTAATACTGTCAAAGTTGCAAAGTTGTAAAAGTTGTCCTCTTTGTTGCAAGATCGCAAAAAGTACTCTACAAATTTTATTTCTGACTTTTGGGAGCTAAAAACTTGGATTTTGGAGTATTAGACATTAAAGAACAAAACCCATAAATCGGTTTTTCAAAACCCTAGTAGGGACCCATTCACCACTGGGAAAATGAGTCCTTAATGAGGCCCAAAACAACACTTTTTCAACAAGGTACACATCATTTCAACATCTTAAAACCTTCTTATTTTTTGTTATAATAGGGTATGTGGAGGATCATCATGGAAACAACATGCCCTTAAGTGGCAAAAAATTTAGAAAAATCGGAGTTAGGCAACTTCATGTAAAAATTTGAATAAGTTATCTATATTATTTCAAAAACATGTAAAAATAGAATCTATAGCAAATTGAGTGTAGTTTCTAAACTACTAGGTTTTTTTTAAATCTATTTGGTAAAATTTGAAATTTCAAAGCAGTAGTACTTAAATTTGGGGAAAACTAAGAAGTAGTTGTCTGTCTAACCACCCTAACCACAATAAAATGATAATATTTTTTTTTATAATATTCTAGATATAAGTAGAGGACTCATGTCCCAATGTGATGCATATTTTTTTGTAATTTTTTTCCAAGTAAATAATTAATTATGAATTTTTTATTACAAATTTTTAAAAATATAAAAAATCATATGTCTGACCACCTTAACTTGGTCAAAGCTTCATGATTTTTTTAATTTTTTTTTAATCCTATAGTATGTGAAGCATAGAATGTGACACATGTTTCAGATTCAAAAAATGTGATACCGTTTGAAAACTATAGATGTTTTTCAATCAGCCTATCAATCACGACTTTAGTCATAATTCAAATAGAAAATGAATAATAATAATTTTTAAATTCAAAGGAAACCATAATTTATATTGGTGGAATTTTGAGAATCTCCTTTAAAAACCCTTTTTATTTCATCAATTTTGGGTAAAAAAAAGGTTGTCAGCCACATACCCTACACATACCCATCATATCACCAATTTTTGGCCCATCATGATCCTGCACATACCCAACAATCAGGCTTAATTTCTAATTGTTATTTATGCATTATTATTCTCATAATTGAGTGAAATGTCAATACCAAAAATTAGGTTCGTCCATTTGATTGATCTCATTTGAGGTGCACCTCCTCTTTTTCAATGTTTCATTTTGGTGAACCTGACTTATTGAGCATTGTAATTTTCCAATTTTGGGAGTCTCTTGCATATTATATTAGATCTAACATTCATTTGCATTGAATTAGATCTCTTTTAGAGGGTCTTAGTTTACATTCAAATTCGCATCTCATCTAGGATTTTAGAATTGCATTGTTGGCATTCTTTAATTCTGAAAAATACAAAAAATCAATCATCTTGCATATCATTTAGATCATATAAAATTGCATTTGAAAATTGAAAAAAAAATTGCATATGAAACTAGTTCTTGTGATTCATCATTTTATCACATTTTCAACTTGCATTTCACATTGCATTTACAGAAAATTGAACCTGAAAGTTATTGTAGCAAACCTAAATTTGGAAATCATCATAAAAGGCTTAAAAATCTATAAAAAACTGGTAAAAAACCCTAATATAGTACCCATTCTCCCTAGGGAAAATGAGTCCTTGATCAGAGCTAAACCTGAAGTTTTGGAAATTGAAATCTCCTATTTTTTGCTTTTGTTTTTTGATGATAGATCTCTATTTTTGTTTATTGATTTTCTATTTTTTATTAATTTCATTAAATCTAGCTTCATTTGCTTCATTTAGTGCATTGTTTAAATTCAAAATTGCATTTAGAACATTCATTTTCAGATTGTTGCATAGTGTAATCAACAAATTTCCTTGTTTAAAATCTAAAAATTGCATTTACACATTTCATTCTAGGTCATTGCATTGCCTCTTTCCATTTTGGGTTTGCACACTAAGTTTGTAAAACTTGTATGAGCTTTACAACTTGGTGTCCTATTAACAATACTATTGTTAGACATAGTTTGAGGCTCATGTCATCCTGTAATATACCATTCGAAGTGGATCTTGGGTTTTCTAGCTCTCTTCCTAATAGTGTTGATAATCAACCCTCTAAGGCTCATAGTTTGCATACTTCATTTCCCACGACTTCACTCCCTACAACCAACGTGCTTAATATTAACAACACCATACCTACCATCACTAGTTCTACTCAAGCTTTGTGGTGCACTCAAATCCAAGGTGGAACTTCAATTCCTCATTCTACCATACTGATTTCCATTCCTACATACACTAGTACTCAACCTACCACAACAATTCAACCTACTAGCAATGCGAACACTTCCTTAGGTATTTCCATTGGGAGCCCTTCTTGCTTTGTGCATTCAAACACAATATCTCCTCAACCATCCACCTTTACCAACTTACAATTCACTTTCCCTCTTTTTACATACACTACTCTAGCTTATTCCCCTCCATCTTACAATCACAATGATGCTCTCCTTAACACACTTATGCAAACCATGACATCCCTTCAATAGCAAGTTGTAACCCTAAATCAAAACAACAATAGTCAACCTTTGTAATACATAAAAACAAACCCATTATCCTTGGAGATATTAAGAGAAAAAATGCCACAAGGTGTAGAAGTTCCTTGATTTGAGAAATATGGTGGAAAAGGAGATCTTGTTAGCTATGTTTCCACTTTTAGAGCTCCATGTAGTGATTTCATATTCGAAGATAAACTCTTGGCTAAGTTGTTCCCTAGATCATTGAAGGATACTTCTCTAGAGTGGTACTCTTCCTTACCAAATAATTCAATAGGTCAATTCAATGAACTTTTTGATACCTTTTACAACCACTTCCACATCACATGGGTCCCAATATGACACTTTCTGATTTAATGACATGCAAACAAAAGGATGATGAGAAACTGATTGATTTCATAGCAAGATACCAAACACTTTATTCACAATTGAACATTAAGATTCTTGATGTTGAGCTTCATTGAATGTTTATTGCTAACTTACAACACACACTCCAAAATAATATTGAGATGCTGATATTCGCATCCTTTACAAAATTATGTACAATCCTTCATGATTATCAAAATATAGCTTGCATTTGTGATGTGAAAAATCCCCCAAGCCATCCTAAAAAGTTTGAATCCACAACTCAAAATAATTACCAACCTTTCAAGAAGAAAAATAGGGGCTTTTTACAACTTAACTACCCTCAACCAAGTCAACAAACTAATAACCAAGTGGCAGCTATAAATACAACAAATTCTTTTCGGGATAGGAATAGAGAGTTCACTCCTCTACTCGATACCCTTCATAATATCATGTTGCAACTTATTGACAAGAACATGCTTACCTTACCTCCTATTAAAGACCATGATCCTAATCTACCATTTCCCACAGGATTTTGACAAAACTCTTATTTCCATTACCACTAACAAAATGAACATGGTATGAAATATTGTAAGCATCTTAAACATCTTGTGCAAGACCTTATAAAAAATAATGAACTTCAAATTGGAGGTGTGAATGATCAATGCAATTATAAGTATGTAGCTCCTCTTAACTAAAATTTAAAAATATTTATAAATCCCATGTCGTTCAAAGCACACTATTTCATTTGTCAAAGATAGTGAAAAAAAGAACAATGTGATGAATGTTAACACGGATGATGAAAATATAAAAGATGAAACTTTGATTGAACCAGTTGAAGTGGTGGCATTTATTGAAGCTAAACCTCATAAGGGCTCAACCAAAAATCCTCTTGATTTTACTTTCTCACAAAAATACATACTTAAACATGCACCTAATGGTCCTCTTTACATAGTTGGAAGAATCAATAACAAGCCTACAAATGGGATATTAATTGATCATGTCTGTGGAGAGAATGTGATCACTGAAGAATTCCTATTTGTGCATGAACTCTATCAAGATACATATATGGAAGACTGAAAACATGGATCAAGACACATAATGGGTTTTCTTGTACTATGATGGGCTAGATAGATCTTCCTTTGAAAGTTGCACTAAAAACATTAAATGGTTCATTCACCATCATCCCGCAATTGGACCAATTTCATGTGAAGTTATGCTACCCATGGATTTTCTCCATGAATATTGTCCCCTCAGTTGTGCATAAATGTTTGAATTTTTCCCTTTGGCAATGGTATCTTTACTATGCATCATAGTGGGTGTAATCCTACATCTTCTTGAGGGAAATTTTCATTAGATTTCTTTTGGCCCGAGCCTATGGAACTTATTACACCTCATGAGGAATTCTTTTTCAAATCCTATCAAAAGTTCAAAGCAAAGCATATAGTAGAATTGTCCCTTCCAAACATGCCTCAACATGTGATTGATCTTCCTATCCTTGATGAAACAATGATTGAACTAAAATTCCTTTCGAACATCCAAGAGAAGCCTATGAAAAAACCCCTTGTGATTTCATACAAGAGACCACGAGAAAACCAAAACAATTCCATTGTGCCTCCTAAAGTTAAACAATTTTACAAAGATAAAGAGAAAGTTGTTGAATAGCCTCTTATTGTTTCTTACATTCCCCCCAAGGAAGAGAAGAAACCTATAGTTGGCGTTCCTACACAAAAACAAATTGACAATAGATTGAAACAAATACAGATTGCTACATAGCATAGGCATATATGTCCTACTATTTCTTGTATGTTACAAAATCAAGAAGAAAAGAGCAACATACAAAATTAAAATCTGAACTTACCTAAAGTAATGCATGATAGCTCTATACCCTCACCGCAACGTAAACAAGAACCTTCAAGAGACATTATCATTTGACCTCCTCTTGTGATTAATCTAGATGATGACATTGATATTATAGAGATTGATGAACAAGTGCATAACAAATTGAATACATTGTTTTCAAATTCCATGAACTTAAATGACAAATCTCCTAAAAAGAGTGTTAAACTTGGTGCTTCTCCTAGTTCAGCACATGTTTTTGTCCCTTTAGCTAGTTGTCTACCTTCCATATATAACGATCAAGATTGAGATGCAGATGACATGCTATAGGTTGACTCGAATGTGCCTTACTAGTCTTTTTCTTTTTTTTCATGTTTCTTTATGTGATTGCATGTGTGTTTAATGTGATCCCTCATGATGGTTCATTTGATGCATCTCTCTCTCTTTTTATGCATTCTTCTATATGTACCTACATTCTTCTCTATGTCATAAATACTTTATCTTTTTCACTTGTCTTGTGTTTTCCTTTTGGGGATGATGCAATGCATCAAGACATTTAGGTCTCTTCCATGTAGACCAAAAAGGTTTTTTCTTTGTTTTCACTCTCTTTGTGTCATTCTTCGTGTTCTATGAGTATTTGGGGAATGATGACATTTCTAAAATCTATGACAACATTGTGGCAAAGACATACTTACCCCAAATCCATAGATCCCTTATGTATTTTTGGGGTCAAAACCCCTCCCTCCTTGTTCATGGCATAGCTTTATTTCAAAAACATATGAATTGGCATAGGGTTTTCCGAGGAAAGCTATAATGTCTAAGGATTGAACATTAGCTACTTTAAAGAAGTTGCTCACAACAATGGTGTTAGAAACCACTTTAAAGTGGGGGCATACATTGATGAAATCTTTTAAAATTTTGCATATTTCATGGTGTAATTTTATTTTTCTTGTGTTGCATTCTTTTCTTGGTGGTTTCATTGGGTTTGATGTCCTCCAAGAATGTGAAATTTCTAAGTGTATGATTTCATTTAATGGAAAGATGTGAACAAGGCATCCCATAAATGGAAATCTGATATTCTTGACTTTTCCTCTCTTGGAGACATTAGGAATGATGTTCCCTAAGAAGAATATCTTACATGAAATAAGATCCCCTTGAACAAAAACAAAAATCTATAGACATGAAATTCATAGCCACTTAGCATTGTGGTGCCTTATTGAAGTTATCAGGAGGATAACTTTCATATGGTATGGGAGGCTAATATGATTCTCTCATTTGCCACATTTTTTTTGGGATAACTCACCTAGTGGATGGCTTGAGGTTCCACTACCCTAGAGTAAGCACACATGTTATGGTAAAATAGCCTAGACTTGGTCCATATCATGTTGGACATACTTTCAAAGCTTGATCCTTGTTTCAGACAAATAGTTACATTCCACATCATGTTGGAACAATCAAAGCTTGATCCTTTATTTTCCTTTAACTTCTTCATCTTCGATAGGGTATGATAAAGTATAACTTTTTATTGATGCATACATAAGTTTCTTGAATGTCTACTTTAGTCTGAGTTTGTCATGGGGGAAAACTCTCACCAAAGTGGGGGAAAATGTAGTGTAGAAAAAAGTAACCCTTTTTCACACTTAATTTGGGAATAGATAATTAATGATAAAATGGACTTAATTGAGCCTTATTTATGGTGTTCTAAAGTGTTTCCTTACACTTACACACTAATCTAGAGCTTTAGTAATTAATTCTAGTTAATTAGAGCTTAATTACCCCCTTAAATTCAAATCCAAGCTTTATTTATTACATTTTTCTAGGGATAAAACCCAATATTAATAATTTTTCACAATACTTAATGTGGAAAGGTTTGAGTCCTAGGATAGTAACCTGGGACTTGGTGAAGGGGTCCTTCCTAGGTCGTAGGAGCCCCTTTTGGCATAACATTTTACCTCTCCAAAACTTCTCCTAGTTATGTGTGCTAGGACCCATTCGTCCTATGGCTAATAGGTCCTCCTTAACTTAGGACACCCATTTTTGAACTTATTCTTGAAGGGATTTTAGTTTTTTTAAATCCTAGATCTGATGTCATCTTGTGTTATTTGAATTTCAGGGTTAAATCTTAAGATAAGTATAAATATAAGGTTATTTCACCTAGTTTCATCTTGAGAATTTCAAGCAACCTAGCAACTTCAAGTATTCAAGCATTATGGCATTTCAAGAGAAATTACAAGGCATTGAAGAGGAGATTATCAAGGTTTTATCATAGAAATCAAAGGTTATTTCATCATGTCAAATATTTAGTGCATCGTGCATGTAGTTGAGCCTATGTGTTGATGTAGCATTGAAGATCCATTTACAAGAATTTTTTCACATCCAAATTCAAAATCAAGATCTACATTCTTCATAGCCACGTCATCTTAGATTGTTGATTTATCATCCAATACTTCATGTCCAAGGTATCATTGTTTCATGTTTCATGTCACATGTTAATTTCTTAGTGTTTCATCATAAGGTTTAATTACCTAAATAGGGTTTGACCAAGAAAAATCTCTATTCCCTAAAAATCAACAATTCTTCTTCTTCCTTCATGAGTGATTGCAAGTTTTAGGTTGAAGATCAACTGGAGAACAAAATTTGTCAAGATTTTTAAAGTTGCAAAGTTATAAAAGTTATCATCTTTGTTGCAAGATCACGAAAAGTACTCTACATATTTTATTTCCAACATTTGGGAGCTAAACACTTGGATTTTGGAGTTACAGACATTGAAAAAAAGAACCTAGAAATGAGTTTTTTAAAAACCTAATAGGGACCTATTGATCATTAAAGCATACGCCTCTTCGAATAGCCTTATGAAAATTCAGTGAATGGTGGGCCAAATTGTGCCTCCCTAAATGACCTCCAAGATTTTTAAAGAAAGCTAGCTCTTCTTTGTGTCTAGGAAAAGGGGAAGTGAAATGCAAGAAAACATAAAAAATGGTGATGTTCCAAGGCTTTTACAACATTTCAAAAGCTTAACAATTCCTTATAACTGACGAAATGGACATAGAATGCCACAAACCCTTCATTGTTGGGAAGAGAACAACCAACAAAGGCTAGAGAAAGCATAGTGCAATAATTTAAATCTCCCATGGGAAGCATCCATTAAGGTCCCACAGTAATAAGAAACCCCAAAAAATAATAGGGATATTTGGATCTTTATAGAACCCTCCCTCTCTTTCAAGATAATATGAACAAAATATCTTTCACAGAAAATGAAAGAGTATATTGAACATGATTCAATTTTTGAAAGATAGCATCAACCATAAAAGCTAATAACATGAGAAAAAATCATTCAGACTATCTATGTAAGGCTTTAACACAGTGCTCTCAGCATAAATGAAAAGTGAACAATAAATTCCTGATAAATGCCATAAAAATGCACAATTTCAAAGATTTATTCTTAAAAGAGCTAATTCTTGAAATAAATTAATTGAAAACAAGGGTTGGATGCCAATCCAATTAATAGT